>JAWWMW010101335.1:0-10913 GCA_035048345.1 Echeveria elegans
ATAATATCAAACAAAATTTTATAAATTTGTAAAAACTTCAGAGACATACAAAATCAAAATGACAAACTATTGAACATTTTGTTTATATTTTTGTTAAAATCTTGTGGTACATTTTTTTATCGAAAATTTTATTAAATTGTTGCATTTCTCTTATTGATTTTACAAAGTTTTGGATTTTTTTAAAATTTTTGATATTTTTAAAGGTTTTTTTAAGTTGACATTTGGTTGGAGGTGACAACTTCCAAAAAATAATGACGAATAGGAGTTGTTTAAATCCAAATGTTTAAATAAAGGGTATTAATGTCTAAATTTCACGAATAAAGGATGTTTAAAACTAATTTATTCTTTTTAGATTCGTGCTCTTTTGTAATGATAAGAAAATTGCATTCATATTTAAATACATTCTGTTATAAATGTGTGGAATCCTAATCATCACTGTAATCACCACTCATAGAACTTATGTGTCAAAATAATGGTGTGGCAATCTCTCGTACATCTTAGTCATCCAAATTTCTATTCACTACTATTAAACCATGATGAGATATTTGTAAGTTAACTTATGTATTACTATAAATAATGAGGCTCGCTTGTTGAAATAATCATCATCAACTTTGTCAACATTCCTCAACCACTCTATATTTTTCTACCTACCTTAAATTCTCTAATATTTTCTCAACAACTCTATCTTCAAAAATCAATTCAAAAAAAGTTATACATCAATCATAAATCTTAATTGCTACTATATTACCTTTTACTTTACTTAATATATTGCTTAAATTATAACATTCAAACTTATAATATAAACGTGTGAAACGTATTGTGGTCAAGCGGTTGACACATTATACATGAATCCAAGAAGTCAAGAGTTCAGTTCCGGGAGTAGTAATAATAAATTCTCCACATTATGTGAAAGAGTCTTCATTTGTCCCACTTAGGTGTGGAGCCAAGCTGACAAGCGCTCAATATGCTTCTCAGAGCATCCACAGCAGGTAGGCGTTAGAGTGTTTTTAGTGTGCAGCAGGTAGGCGTTGGGGAAGGCAAAAGGCATTCAATGACATGACAGACATTGAATGCCTATAGGCGTTCAAAATTATTTGAGTCTCACATGAACACATGTCATGATATGACTGGACCATATAATTTAGTTTTGTTACTATTTTCATTAATTAATTTAACTATTATTATTATAAAAAATATATTTTTTAAAATTATACCAAAAATTATTAATTTTTGAGACCTATATATAGAGATTAAGTTTGTGTCATTTGGGCAAAAAATAATAATTAAAGTTCAATACAATACGCACCGGTTTTGAGTGCAATGTGAATGTTTTCACTAATTTATGTATTTTTAAATTATGTTTGTATAAATTGTATAATAAATGCCTATATATTTAAATAATGTACTTATTAATTAATTAATATATTAGATATATGTTGTTTTTTTAAAAGTAAGTATTGTAATCATAAATATTATATATATATGATTAATAATAATATAAATATGATATAGTGAGGTGGATGAGAGAGAAGTAAAAAAGTATTGAAATGCATAGCTGATGTGGAATAAGAAGGCAATATGGTAGGATTTGATTATATGGTGGAGTCAGAAGCTGATGTGGCAGGTAAATTTAAAGAAATATTGTCTTCCTGCTGTGGACACTCTGAGGGGATTCCTTTGTTCCAATTTCACACTTCAATTTTAAACTATTTGTACTATCAGATCATCTAAACCACAACAATATAATTCTTGTCTTGACCAATTTTAAACTATTTGTACTATCAGGTCATCTAAACCACAACAATAAATTTCTTGTCTTGACCAATTTTAGACTATTTGTACTATCAGATCATCTAAACCACCCCAATAAAATTCTTGTCTTGAATTTTTGGTTGTGAAGTTAGATTTACAAAGTCACTCCATTTATAGTGGATGTAAAAATGTAAAACGGATGTAGTTCAGATGGTTGAGAAATTGTCTTCCAACTCCTAAGTTAAGGGTTCAGCACCTGGAAGCAACATTTTCTCCTTATATTTGCTAGGGAACTTGTGTTTCTCCTGCCGCTTTCGAGGGAGTGTTATTTAATGGATGTGTGTTTGTGGTTGTTTTGCACCATGTCATGCGAGTTGTTTGATAACGTTGAGAGTATTGGTTGATGTGTCATTTGAGAAAGCCGCTCTGATAAAGATGTTCAATTCATAGCTTGATAAACTAGTATATTATACTACATGTATTCTTTTATGAAAAAGAAGAATAGTGGATGTTAAAATAATGCGTTGATGAATTTTGAAAATTGATGTACCACATTAGATTGATCGTTTTGGAAGAAGATTCACATTTATATGTGTTACGATTTTCGTTCAATTTTGTTCCAAACGCGTTCCCCGATTCTTATTGTTTTAAGGGTAGGGATCTGGTATAAAGGGGGTTAAAAATAAAAAGTATTAAGAAATCATGAGCGTAGATTAGATTTCAATCAACGGCTAATATTAGAGATTTCATCAGATTTTTTAGGTAACTAATGATAATAAAAAAGATTAATTACTGATTGGGGGTATAATCGACCGAAATTCTCAACAAGATATCTTCCCTAATTTTTTGCATCTCGTTTAGCCGTTGTCATGTTTATAATGTAGACAATTCTAGAATTATAAAACTCAAATAGAGGACAGAAAAAATTATATATGAAAAAGTATATCAGATTCATGAATTGTGTATATCAAACAGGGAACAGGAATTTCATGTCTCATCTCTTTCCGATCAGCAAGATGTTATCTCTTGAAACGTGATTTTTTTACTGTGATAATGAGGAAAATATTTATTAAAAAATGTCGAACAAGACACTGGGGATTAAAGTTGAATATAATATCATTTAATTCAAATGCTATATGTTTCCATATTTGCCCTTTTTTATTTAAATATTATTTAATATTGTGATCTAATCGAGGACGTAGGATGAATCAAATGAATGGACATGATTTTTTTATACTTTTCATTCTAAAACACCCTTTTTATTTGATCCATTCCCTTGTTTTAATAGTATAAGTATTGTAATTTCATGATTCTTTGTGTGGTTAATGTTGATTTCATTCCATGTAATTTCGAAAATGATGATAATTCAAGATACGTTTTGTTTTATTGCTTCTCCTCTAAAATGGTACATAAATAATATCTTATTATATGTATATCGATTTTGAATTAAAAGAAAAAACTAAAAGTGACATGTTAACCACCAAAACATTTTCTTTTCAATATCCATGAAAGAACATAAATGTTTTATTAAGTACTTATTTGTACTAAAAGTGACATTTCTGGACGAAAATGTGATACAAAATCCATGAAAACCATGTTTATTGTAAAAATCATTGTAGGGGCATTGGAGCTTTGGTCAAGGCGTGCTACATTTCATTTTGAAGCTGACTTAAAGGCCTCCAACTTTTAAATTTACGTCAAGGACAGATTTAGAGCGTATGATGATAAAATAAAGCGAGCTACAAGTAGAGACAGAGTGGCTGCTGCGAATTTCAAAGACATATCCATAAAAATAGTCATCCTCTTCACTCAAGGAGCCTCTTGCTTCCTCCAATGCATTCCCCTCACCCAATGCAACCTTCACCTCTCCTAGGATTCATTTATACTATACTAGCTACGCTCCCGTCGTCCCGACGAGAATTTTTTCCGTATTTCCATCCGATTCTCCCAAGTGCTAAATGTTTTCCGCATAATTTTTTATTTTAATGTTTATTTTTTAAAATTTTTACGTTTTATTTTATATATACAATTTTTACTTATATTTTTTTCGTATCTCCACTTGATTACTTTTATTTTTATTTTTAATGTTTATTTATTTTTTATTTTCGTATTATTTTATGGTATTTGAAGTTTGGGGCTTCAAGTATGGGCTTAGGAAGGTTAATAGGTAATGGGTAGTGTAGTCATTTTATTTGTTTAATGAAGGGTAATTTTGTCATTTTATGTTTGATTTTACATCCTTTTGCCTATTCTTTTATAAGAATAGATTTTTGCTACTTGGAGTTCTGTGAAATGAGGGGGTGAATATTTTTCGTGGTTGATTGATGTGCTGGAATCAGCAAGGACACTACACCAATCTGGCAATTTAGCGTCCACAAATTTATATAGTGTCCATGTGGACGCTAATGAACTGTGAACGCCATATTTAGCGTCCAACTGGTCGGAAAATGTCAATACTGACGCTTTACGTGCAAAATTTTAGAAGAAAATATTGGCGTCCACATGGATGCAACATACGACTTGGATGCTAATTTGAGAGCAAAAATTTGAGGAAAAATATTGGCGTCAGGTGGACACTATTTATATTTTGTTTTTTTTTTAAATTAGAAACAAGTCAGCGTCCACGTGGACGATAATATATTTAAAAATTTTGAAATAAATTAGCATCCACGTGGGCGCTAATTTTCAACTTAATTTTGAATTATTAAATTAACATTCATGTGAACTCTAATATTTTATTTTATTTTCTGACTTCTTGCACATTTTGACCCTCTTGATGTCTGAATAGTCTTTGAGTCCAGCATTTGAGTCAGCTTTCCAACATATTTTGTTTCGTCTCCATTGGATTAGCGACGCATCTTCTAGGAGCTTTCGAAGCACAAAACATCATGTTGCCCATATCCTCAATTAATGTCAAAACAATGCACGACACGAAAAGAGTAATTCTGAATATACAATGCACGCCAAAACAATGCACGCCAAAACTACATATTCTAAAACACGCCAAAAAGGTTTGATTGCTCGTATTTATACGTTCTTCCAATTTTCGTGGTATTTACTTCAAGGCAAATGCTCATAATAGAGGTTAGAGGAATTTCTGTAGTAACTAGGATTATAGTTATAACATACCTCAGATTTATCATAGTTCTGATAATATTTGTGATTAGAGTTCCTCACCTTGTGAGACACATGTCGAGAACTCCTTTGGCCTATTATCTTCGATCCAGATTGTCTGTGATATACCGGTCTCTCCACCCGTCTCATGTATTTTGTCAGAAATTCCTTGCACTTTCGCATACTGTGCCCTGGTTTGTTGCAGTAGTCACATACACGAGTTTCTTTATTCATTCAGCTGATGATTCTTGGGACGCAGTCAGAACTCTTCTTTATTCTTGAACAAACATCGTCTTGTCACTGTTAGCCTGATCATGATATCCTACCGTTGTTTTGTTGATGGAGTTCTTTTGTGCATTGATAATTAATATCATCCAGGTTGTTAGCTCCTTTAGTCATCATGCTGAGAAACTTTGTGAGGCGAGTTACCTCTGTTCTGGAAACTTTAAATTCTTCGGATAAAAGGTTCAATTCTTCTCTCAGTTGATCGTCCTCCTGAATCAACTTAGTCTTGTCTTCTTTCAGTTTCATATTAGTTTGCATCAATTTTTCCCAATTTACAAACAGAATGTTGTACCTCTTAGCAATTGATTCCTCAGTGATTCAGTATCATTGTCACTGTCTGATACTATGTCAATGTTTTGTGTTGAATTAGGTATCTCAGTAATGGCAATGAGTGTTTGACAGTTTACTTGGTTTTCTTCATCTATTTCTGACTTAGTGTCGCTGAGTTGAGCCAACATCGACTTCTTTTATTTTCTCAGATAATTTGGGCATTCATGCTTAATATGGTCATACCCTTCACACTCATGACACTGAATACATTTTTCTGTATCTCATGCCTTGCTGCTCTCCCCAGTCTTTTCAGCATACACTTTTGTAATCTTTGGTTCAGACTTGTATGCAGGTTGAGTTGACCTAGGGTTTTTCTTCATCATAGTTTTTATAAACTTCCAAACTATTTAGTGAGCTGGGTCATCTGGCCATTGTTTGAGTCATCCGCTGCCTCTGTAATTTCTCTTTTCAGCTCCAGATTCCTAGTCTTCTTAGGAGGGTTCTCTATCTCCGTGTCACACTCATATGACTCAAGTCCCCCTATGAACTCTACCAGAGTCCGGGTTTTGAGGTTATGAGTATGTGTAATAGCTATCTTGTGGATAGTGACCTTAGACCTCAGAGTCCTTGGACAACCTTCTTTACCAACTTCTCCATACTGATGGGTTCACCCAGTGTGTGGGATTCATTTCATATTGTCATTAGTCTTGAGTTGAAGGCGGTGACCGATTCGTCTTCGCCCATCCTTAGGTTCTCAAACCTGGTGGTCGGCTGCTGCATCTTGCTCTCATTGACTTTGTCAGTTTCTTCATACGTAATTCCAAGGAAATTCCAAGAGTCTTTTGCTGCAGTACATTGTTGAATGAGGGCATATATGTCTGGTTCAACTACAACAAATATAACATTTAGTGCTCTGGAGTTTGCAACCAACAGTTTGTCTTCATCAACTGTCCATGATAACTCGTCTTTAGGTTCAGAAGTCTCATCTTCATTGATTTTCTAAAGTGGAGTCCATTTTACTATTACATTTCTTCATGCTCTGTCATCCATACCCTGACGTAAGCCATAATTCGAGTTTTTCAGAAGGGATAGTTGCTTCCATTTAGCATTAGTGGTTGGGTGAAAGCTTCCTTATATCCCAGCTCTTCGTGCGACATGACTGAGTCAGTGTCTGAATCCAAGAATCGAAACTCACTAAGTCTGTCATGAGTGACCCGCTCTAATACCAATTAAAATTACTTGATCGGTTCAGTTTAGGATTCAAACGCGTTAGACTGTATCAACGCAGCTTAACACAGTATGTTAATTCAACAGAAAGTAAATTGACATAAATATTGCTTACCCAGGTTCGGCTCCTTAATACTTAGTTTGGGGACTTCTCCTCAATCTCGGTGAAAACAATTCATTAATACTAAAAGACTTACACAATACTTACAAAGAGTAATTTTCGAGCTAAGAAATTTCTAATGAAGGGTAGGGGTGGCAATTTGCCCCGCCGCCCTGCCGCCCAACCCTGCCTCGTGCCGCCCACCCTGCCCTGCAAGCCAAATGGGGCAGGGTAAGTCAGAAAATATTTGACCCGCGCTGCCCTGTACTGCCGCCCCGCCCCTCAATTAATCCTAATTAACTATGATTAATCCTAATTAATCGCGGGGTAGGGCAGGTCAATTTTACCCCGGGCGCATGGGAGGACAGGACATGTCCGACCAATGCAGGACAGGTCGCAATTTAGCTCCGACCTACCCCGTTGCCACCCCTAATGAAGAGGATCTGAGACAACCTCAATTCTCAGATTCAAGACCCGACTTTAATATCCACAAATTCAAACCTAGTCTGAATTATCATGCTTTTGTGTACCGTCTTCCTCTTCCAGCAGACCGCCACCGTCGCCAGCACCGGATGCAGATGCATAATAGTCAATATTCTATTTAATGTTTTAAAGAATTTAAAACAAATTCATTTTTAAATATTTGAATTTTGAATATTTTATTAAATTTTCATTTTTTAAAATTTTATTTATGAAATATTTTTATATAAATTTTTTTATCAACAAAATTGAATTATTTAGTAACAAATTCAATATTTGATTTGATTTGATTTGATTATTTATTTAGCGACCATGTAGTCCCTAAATAAATTAATTTCCGGATTTAATTTATTTAATTACTTAGCGACCACATAGTCGCTAATTTAATTAAAATTTCCAATTTTAATTTAATTAATTACTTAGCGACTACGTGGTCGTTAAGTAATTAATTTTTTTTAATTTTGATTTAATTATTATATTAGCGACCACGTGGCGCTAATCAATTAAATTTTTTAATTTTGATTTAATTAATATATTAGCGGCTATGTGGCCGTTAAGTAATCAAATTTTCTAATTTTGATTTAATTAATTAATTAGTGATCACGTGGTCGCTAATTAATAAAATTTTCTAATTTTAAATTAATTAATATATTAGAGATCACGTGGTTACTAATTAATTAAACTCTAATTTTGATTTAATAAATATATTAGCGACAACGTGGTCGCTAAGTAATTTCATTTTCTAATTAGTTTCATTTCATTATTTAGCGACCAAGTGGTCGTTAACTATTGTGGTCCCTAAATTAGCGACCACGTGGTCGCTAAATGTCATTAGCGACCGACCTTTTAGCGACCACATTTAGTGATCATATTCTGGTGGCTAACGTGGAATAGCGACCACAATAGGCAATTTGTGACCACTTCTGTGATCGTAAATTGCTATTTTTTTTGTAGTGTACTTCGTCTCTGTCAACACAGATCAGTCTGAATGTCATTTGATAAACTTGTAATCGTTCTTCTGAGTATCACCTTGTCGTGAAGAATAGAACGGTCGGAATTATGGATCGGATTGTCGTCGATAATATGTGTTTAGCTTCTGTAATTTTGACACCCTTGATGATGGAGATCAGTGCCTATTTATATTGGCGAGTTAACTTAGTCGGCAAGTTTCAAATACACCTTCCAAAATTGATTTACTTTGAGGTGGATAAGGAAAGTTTGATCTCTATCTTTATAAGCGTCCATGATTGCATCTTGATAATGATTAGGCAATATTCATGATTGGTTTTAATCTCGATTTACTCCAAATTCTTGTTGCACTTCATATCGCTAAATATTCGAATCATTATCTGATTGTCAAAGATAAATATTCGTGCTCCAGGCTGGCTGATGACGGAGCATGCTGAGGAGAAACCTTGCTTGACTCAGCCTGCAGTCTCAGACATGATATGACTCGGTGATGAGCCTGGATTGATTCGCCCAATTACTCCAACCATACATGATCAACTTGGCCAAAAATATTGTCACATATAAACATTTGGGATCCATGGAGCTCAAATTCCCTTCACATCAATTAAACTGAATTGAACCATTATAATTTTTCTCTCAGCTATGTTAACTAAACTTGTTATCACATTCACTTATGTGCTATGCGAACAGCCTCAGCAGGCCTTGGGCTTCTTCAGTTTTGTAACCTGAACAGCTTCAGAACTAAATTCATCCTCGGATTTTCCTTATTCATTGGCTTATCTGTTCCTCAGTATTTCGACGAATACTTCTTAATATCTGGCCATGATCCTGTCCATATACTCGTGCCATATGGGTGAGTTTCAGTATTAGATAATTGAGTATTTCCGTAGCTATACCTATACATAACCTTAACATCCATGTGATTTTTTTTTGGTTGTGCAGTTTAACGATATAATGCAAGTGATCTTGACACCTCCTCAGCCACGGTAGCATTTGCGCTAGCCTACTTCCTGGACTGCACGCTTGCTTACGACCATGGTGCTTCTCGGCGTGATAGTGGAAGACACTGGTGGGCGAAGTTCAAGTATTACGATAAAGACAGTACAAGTGAGGAGTTTTACGCCCTCCCCCTTACAATCTAAATAAGTCCTTACCCTCCTTTTAGCGTCATCTTAAGCCTAAATAAGTTGATGCATACAGATTTGGCTGCGCATCTAGCCATGCTAGTACAAATAATTCTAGGTTGACAGGAATTGCTCGTTTGACTTGTCTATACGTCGACATATATTGAAAAATACTTTTAATGAATTCCAAGAATTAATAGAGTAGCTCGAATGTCCCTCAACAAACCTTAGTGGTGTTTTGGCATGAGGATATCTTTATGTTTGGATCCTGAATAATATGACGGACCGGAGAAAAATTAAGGAAAATTCGGAAAAAAAAAGAGTGAATTTTTCACTGAATAGAAATTGTTCATGTGCGCTGCAACTCTATATCTCAACTTACTCCATGACACAAATCCATGAGACCATGACTACAAGGGCATGAACATCAGTGCATCTTTGGTGAGAAATTTCTTGAGGATAAAATTCTCCAACAATTGCTCCTCAAGCAATTTAGGAGCAATTAATAAAATGCATGCTTAACGAGAAACTTCTGATCTAGCAATTTTTACTTGAACAATTTAACGAGTGCATAATGCTTATGAAATTTTTTTGAAGAGAATTTTTTCTTAAAAAATGCAACCAGTGCATATATTCTAACTTTGTATTACATATCATTTTTTTCGTATACACCAAACTGCGATTTTTATACCGTTGATTTCTTTTTCATGAGCAAATGAAACATCAGAGTAGGAGAATTACACCTTTAATTTAACTCTACATTGATACTGTGTGTCGACCAATATTTGGTCAAAAAATCTGATCATATGTGTGACAATGGTGACAAAACAAAGTACTACTCAACATGGTGAGGATCTTGACAGTGGAGCAAATGGACCGGGAATATGTATGTGAATTGCGGTGGCCCATATGAGCTGGATGGTGACAGTACCGTACCAACATGGGACTATGGGAGCAGCGAGAGGGTTAGGTTTTAACGCAAAGCCAGACTCTCGAGCGGTCATTGCATGCCAAATGCCAATTAAACATGTGCATGCAATGCAAACAAAGCTCACGCACTCATTGCACTACTAAGGTTAGGTTGTCCATGTCGAACATGCATTTGAATTAGTTAGGTTTTCAGAGTGAAATTTTGATGTTATTTTGACAATATTATATCTACTATCTGTAGAAAATTTAGAATGCACTTTAACGATTACCGTCTCTTATCGATTTAAAAGTCAAGACTCGTAAATAATGGTTTCGTAATTTCATATAAGCATTCAACTTCTATTCTCTGTAATCAATGTGTAACAATTGCTTCAAGTGTATTTTTTTTTTCGATAATGGATTACAAGGGTACAAGATTGTACAAGATATCAAATTATCTAGTACCTAAAAATCAAATAAAGTGCGGGTCACATACGACCATCAATACCCAAACAAAAAAAATACACTGCGTATATTTTTCTAAAACCCAAAAGGACGTCTCGGGGAAACCCGGCCAACAAATACCATAAATGCCACATGCCACCCGGTCCAGCCGAAATGCCAAACGTCAACAGCCCAACCGCTACCCAATAAATGCTAGACAGCACCACCTGCCTGCTACT
>JAWWMW010101366.1:0-10909 GCA_035048345.1 Echeveria elegans
TAAATCAAAAGAAAACAATTTTTAAATCATTATTGTTTTAATAAATTTAAAACTAAATGAGTGACTTTTTAATGCTTTTTTCCAAAGTTTGGCATGTTTTATGTTTTTTGCTATTTTATAATGAATTTCTTTTAATAAATTGTAAATAGGTGGGTGTTTCTAAATTCATTTGAGTTGCTTTTGGTAAAAAAGAAAATATATGGGTGGTTATTAGTAAAAAATATTTAAATGGGTGGTAATTGGTAATATCACATTTTACGGGTGGATATTGAAAAAACCCATATTTTACGGGTGGTTTCCTCTAATTAACCCTATTAGTAATCTTGTTGAATTTGTATTCTGTTGCTTTCATAACTCTCACAAAACTCCTCCCCCAAACTCATTTGTTTACAGGAAATTCATTTAACTAGTCTATTCATTGTGGGATCAACCCTGCTTGCCGATTTACTAGTAACTTGTAGGAAAATAAAATAATTTGACGCGTATGACGACGCATGTCTATTGGGCATAAGGAGATTGGCTCCCATCTCAGCAATAAGTTATGCCTTTGTAGCTTTGCTAGAATCTAGAGTAAAGAGTTACAATGCAATAAGTTGGCTAGAATCTCATGTTAGTGTGAGGATATGAGTCTCATGGGTTGTAAGAAGCAAGGTTGTCAAAATCGAGGGTTAACTCGTAAAATCGTCCGATTCTACGAGTTAACTCATGAATTTCGAGTTGAATTGGAACTAAAATCGGTTTCTAGATAAGTCACTCGTCAACTCAATTTTGTTGTGGTCAAACTCGGATAAAATCGGAGTAAATCGGGTGAATTCGTACGTTTTTCTTACCTGTTGCAGATGGCGGATCTACTTCGACGGCGGTTCTACTTGATTTGCATGAGCACAACGACGGATCAGGGGCGAATCTACTTTGATGGAGGTGTTAGAAAATGAAGTACCTTTGACGAAGAGCTTGGAAGAAAACCCTCCGAAGAGTTGGAGATGAGCATTAGATTGATGCGAAAGTGGTAGAAATTTGCACAGCCGCTTGATCGTTGTCATGATGGAGGGCCGCCGACAAACTTTCGCCGTAATTGTGTTCAAGAGAGAGGCCAGATCTGCAAGGTGGAGCTGGACAGTGGATGCATGTTATTGGGCCGACTTCGGGACATCCTCGGCTCAATAAAGGGAGCCAAATGCAATGCAGTTTGGTCTACTTGACCGGAAAATGGACACTGGTAGCTTTTCTCAATGTAACATTTTATGAAAATGTTAGAAAATGTAACATTTTATGAAATTACAAAAATGAAAATGTTTTATATAGATGTTTTATATAGGTGATATGTTGTAAAGACAAAAATGTAATAATTTATGAATATCTAATTTATTTTTATACATATTTAGAAATAGTAATAATATAATTTAAAGTAAACTCGACGATTTTACCGATTCGATTTACGATTCGATTTTACCGATCAAAATGATTCAAAGTAAAAACTCGATTTTGACAATCTTGGTAAGAATAGTTAGTTTCATAGTTCACAGTGTGTCGTCTTAGTATGTTCATGGGAGTATTCACCAGGTTGATGGGGTGGTGGTCAAGTGGTAAAGACACTTGCTCTTGAACCAAAGGTCAAGGGTTCAATCCCCATCAATGACACCAAGGGGGTAGGTGTAAAATCCTATGATCCTCTTTTAAAAAAGAGAAAAGAAAGGGAAGACGATAAAAAAATACGTATCATAAGGAAGACGTGAAGCATAGGGCATGGCTCTCTGGGCGTAATCGGCGTTTTTCTCCGAGGGCTTCCGACGTCCTCCGTCCGGCCGTTATGGCCTCCGACAACATTCGCAACAACCCCCAAGCCTCCGGACCCCCATGCTAGTAGACGAGATGCCTCCCCGACGTTGGCGGTGGCTAAAATCTCTAATCCATCAGCGAACGTAATGACGTCGATGCAAAACCCTTATCCGTCGTATGCAAACGTCGTTTCGGATGGGACTCTTCCTCTTCAGGCGTCGAATCGGCTTTGCCTTCAACCCCGGTTTCCTCCGATTGATCTTCTGTCCCGTCAGGTGGGGACCAAGGAGGGCCGACCGGCGATTAGTTTTACGGCTGCGGAAGTCAGGGCATGTGAGAAGCGCTTCAAGTTTTCTTTGATAGCTAAATTACGGTGGGTCGCCCACGCATTGGTGAAATTCAGGCTGCTTTTCAGAATGTGTGGAACTTGTATGGTCGTGCAACCATAAGTGAGATATGGGATGGGCGTCATGTGCTCATTATCCTTGACTCGGAAGCGAACGTTAGGGTGGCTTTGTCCTCTCCTCTCCATAAGATCGGCCATGCTTTCTTCCATTTGTTTCGTTGGTCTTCCGACTACAACCCTAAGAGAGAATCGAAACTCTCCACCATATGGATTCGGCTCAATGGTCTTCTGCTGGAGCTTTATGATGTTTCCTTTTTTGATTCTATTGTGTCTACCGTTGTCTATTTTGTTTCTGTTGATGATAGGACTAGGGCATGCGTTTCAGTGAAATATGCCCGTGAATGCGTGGAGCTAGATGTCACCCAACATATTCCGAATTTCATTTGGATTTTTCTTCCTAATGATAAAGGTTATTGACAAAGCATTGAGGTTGAAACTAACATCAGATACTGTTCCAAATGCACAGTGCATGGACACACTATTCAATCTTGTCGCAAGAACAACTCCAGCAGCTCTAAGGTCCCTAATACTAATGCCTCGGCTGTCCCGAAGCCTCTAGGCCGTGACGTTAGTCTTGGCCATGCGAAGAACATATCCTTCACTATACCGGGTAGCCAGAAAGAAGTTCCTGTTATGGAACAATGGATCCCGGTGACCTCTAAGAAATCAAAGAAGAAGCTTCATCATACAAGTGCTGAAGCCGAGACTAGTATTGTGTGTGAGACGCAAAATGAGAAGATATCGGATGATACTCCTTGCATTGTTGTTGGCTTTAATGCTGACGGGCATTAGGACATTCGTGAGAAGCGTAAAGTCCAGGCGGTTAGAGGCTCCTTTGTAGGAAAGGATGCCTCTCACATGACCGGGAGCATGGAAATGGTTGTGTATGATCCGCTATCTGACCACTGTCATGGGGCGCAGTATATGGTGGACTCGGTTGGGAAAGATGGATAATTTCGAGAGGGTGCCATGTCTGCCGAGGTCTACTTTAATGAGGATCCTCAGTCTTTTGTTCATCCAAATGGGTTGGAGCATTATTCAAATACTGTGAACAAGATTGGCTCGGCTAGAGCGGAACCTGGTGAAGTGAGTTATATGACCCATAGGTCCAAGAAGAGGATGACTATGGGCAGCAAGCACTGCCATCTCCCTCCGTCTCAATGATTAGTGATCTTTGTTTGAACGCCCGAGGCATCTCCAATAAAGGTACCATTTCGTATATTAGGTCTATTTTGTTGAAACATGACATTTCTTTTTGTGCTATCCTGTAGCCAAAGGCAGGGCCAAAGAAAATCCTTTTAGTGCTTAGGAAGATTGGTTTTTATGGTGTGTTGCAGGGCATACCGTTTAACTCTCATATCTGGATTCTGTATAAGGAGTCTATCTCGGTTTCTATTATAAAGATCTTGGACCAGCACATCTCTTGTATGGTGAGCTTCGTTGGCTCCTCTGTCCATGCTCTACGCTCCATCATATACGCCTCAAATAAGGTGGTGAACAGAAGGAGGCTCTAAATGATTTAGCTGTTGAAGCTAATCAGGTTAATGGTTCTTGGATTCTGATGGGGGACTTTAATGCCATATCCCATATTGATGAGAAGGCGGGTGGCAGACAGATTGTTACTAGGTCCTCTGAAGATTTCAGCAATTTTATTATCAGTAATGGTCTGATTGATTTGGGTTATACTGGTAACAAGTTTACTTGGTGCAACAATCAGACGGGTAATAACTGTGTATGGATAAGGCTCGACCGTGTTTTGATCAACGGTTCTGCAGCTGCCTCGTTTCCTATGATGAAGGTTCTGCACCTCCCGAGGGTTCAGTCAGACCACTGCCCGCTGTTGATTTCTTTCTCGGCTAAGGAGAACAATCATAGTTTTTTTCTCGTTTGACCCCGCCTGGCTTAATCATAAGGAGCTAATGCCTTTTGTCCGTAGTAGGTGGGACTGCCCTGCCTCGGGTAACCCCTTCTCTTCCATGCACGCCAAGTTGAAACGGCTCCGGTATGGTCTTAGATTGTGGAACTGGGAGGTTTTTGGTGATATCAACCAGAAAATTTTGGACCTCAGTAAAAGAATAGAGGCCACTGAAAGTGCTATTCAGAGAGAGTGGTCTAACGATTTAGAAGAGGATCTCAAGCTGCTTCGGTCTCGTTTGAATGTCTCTCTGGAGGACCAGTACACTTTCTTTGAATCTAAGTCCCATGTGAAGTGCCTTAAAGATGGTGACAGAAACACTAAGCTTTTTCATGCTGCTCCTAAGGTCCGTCAGACTGTCAATAATTTTAGAGCTACTTTGTCTGACGGTTCCATTACTGATGATAGGGAGGAGATTGGGAATATGGCGGTCTCATATTTTCAGGACCTGTTTGGTCAATTTTCTGCCAACCCGAGAGTTGGCTATTTTGATGATATTTCCCCCTCAGTTACTCCAGTGGATAATGCTATTTTGATGTTGTTAAAGGCCTGCCCAAGGACAGTGCCCCTGGTCCAGATGGTTTTAGTGGGAGTTTCTACCAAGCCTGTTAAGATATTATTGCTTATGATGTGATTCAGGCTGTTATGCTCTTTTTCAAGGGTTTTGCACTGCCTGCCTCCATCTCTTCAACCGTGCTCACTTTGGTACCTAAGGTCAGGAATGCTACTTCTCTTGATCAGGTCAGACCTATCAGTCTCTGTTAACTTATATCATAAGATTATTTCTAAGATTTTGAACGACAGGCTTAGACCTTTGCTGCCCAAGTTGATTGGTGAGGAACAATTTGGTTTTATCCCGGGAAGATCTATTCATCATTGCATAGCTCTTGCTCATGATCTTGCCTCGGATATTAATAAGAAGGTCCATGGGGGGAACGTGATGGCCAAGCTTGATATGTCCAAGGCCTATGACCGATTGTTCTGCCTTTTCCTTATTAGAGCTATGAAGGCCTTGGGGTTTGGTGACTTGTGGTGTGACCTCATTTATAGAAATATCAGCAATTGTTGGTACTCTATTAGAGTTCGGGGTAAAATGATTGGCCATTTTAAGTCGAACAGAGGGTTGCGCCAGGGTGATCCCCTATCTCCGTCTCTGTTTATCATTGTTGTGGAGATTCTTACTCGTAAGCTTAATATGGCCAGCAAGATTGGAGGGGGTGTTTGGTGTACTGGTCCTCCATTCGGGCTATGGAAATTAATCACATTCTTTATACAGATGACATCTTGGTCTTTACTAATGGTGGGAAGACGCCTTTCTCTAATTTTTTTATAGTTCTGCAGGAGTTCTGCATTAACCCTGGTCAAGTGTTGGAACCTTCCAACTGTAAGCTTTTTAATTCCAATCGTATCTCGGCTGGCCGTCATGAGGAGCTTTTGAGAATCTCGGGTTATACTAGAGGAAGATTCCCCATCAGGTATCTTGGTGCGCCTTTATTTCACGGTCCTCCTCCGCTAGTGTACTTCCAAGGTGTGGTGATGCGGTCAAAGACCGTATTTGGGGTTGGATGAAAGGTTTCCTTTCTATGGCTGGTAGACGTACCCTAATTCAACATGTTCTGACATCCATCCCTATTCACACTCTGTCTGTCCTGCCGGTGCCCAAAGGCGTTATGGATGCCATTAACAAGTTGCTGCGCAGCTTCTTTGGGAGTGGTAATGCAGTGGCTAGAAGGCAGTGGGTTAGCTGGGACTCGGTTTGCAAAGATCAGTCGGCGGGTGGTCTTGGCATTAGACCTTTGCAACATGTTATGACTGGCCTTAGAGGTAAGATGGCTTGGAAATATCTTTGCAATGACTCCCTATGGGCAAAGCATGCTAGGAGTCGGTTTACTATTGGGGGTAAAGGTTCTCATTTATGGAAGAATATTTCCCCATTCATTACGAGTATTGCTCTTGATTGACATTGGCGCCATGGGAATGGCGGCACTATGACGAGAGTTTTCTGCCACAATATTGCTTTGCCGTGTCCAAGGAAGCTTAGACATAAGTCGATTAGAGAGATTCTTTCTGTGCCCGATTTTTGCCGCCTGTTCATGCATAATTTGCCCCCGCGAGTCCTTCCTTCTTTGAGTGGAGATATGGATTCGGTGACCCCAGATAAGTTGGTGTGGGATAAGGATTCTTCGAGTGTTGTTACTACTAAGAACTTCTTAAGGAGTTTTATCCCCAGTGCCCCATCTGTGCGTAAGTTTGAGATTATTTGGCAGACATGGCTTCCTTTGAAGGTTTTGTGCTTCATGTGGAGGATTCTGAATCATGCGTTGGCTACTAACGAAAACATTTCTCGTATTGGGATCTCCATGGCTAGTAGATGCGTTTGTTGTGCCTCTCCGGAGTGTGAGTCGACAGAGCATCTTTTTATCCAGAGTGACATGGCTCGTCTTTTATGGGATGTGCTTTGCCACATTTTTTATAGGTCGCGTCCTGGTTCATTGAATCATTTCTTTTTTTGACTGGGGTGTGAGCAGTAACTTCACTAAATTTTCAGATATTTTTGCATTTGGTATTGACTGCCTCTGCCTCTGGGAGATATGGAAGCTTCGGTGTGTTAATGTTTATGAGGAAGGGACCTCTAGGTTCTCCAGATTCATCGTTTCCAGATGTGCCTTGGCCTTGGCCAAAATCCTTCCTAGTAAATGCCGTCATGACCTTCTGTCGAGGCGTATAGGCGCTTTCTTTAGGATATCCCCTCGTTTGCTCCAGGATTTCAAAGTCTTTTGGATCCCGTGGCGGCCTTATGCGCATGGGAACACCTGCAACATATCTACTCATTCGTATGAGAACTCTAGCCGAGTGGCTGCCATTGTCCGAAACAGATATGGAGTGTTCTGTTTTGCCCTCAAAGCCTCTTTATCCGGAAGGCACTTTCTGAAGTGTTTGTTGTATGTTGTGAGTAAGCTGAATATCCAAGGTCATGTTTTCGATTGCATTCAAGCGTCTCAGGAGGACATTACTTCCTTAGGCCGTGACTCGGCTGTCGAGAGGGTGCTCTTATCGATCAAGCGGAGGCTGGTAACTAGTCTTGCTAACTTGGTCATCGCAAAGGTTAGCTTCTCGCTAAACAAGCCTGCTGAGGCTTTATGCTTCCCGAATCTGGAGCATATTAGGTCCGCTAGGCTTGCTGACTTCCTTATTCAGGTGCAAACTGCTATCTCTCAGGATGGTCTTCCTCATCCGTGCTGCTCCCGCGTGCAACAGGTGTTTCTATGATTCATCTTTTGTTTTTGTTTTTAACTTGCAATGCTTGTATCTTCTTTTAGGATGGGCTAGTATTACAACCTGTTCTGCGTTATTAAGCTGGTGTGTTTATAAACACTGGCTGGCGCTTGAGGGTCAGGCCTATCCTCGGTTGTAATCGCCACAATCCGGGCTTTTCAGATTTTTCATTAATAATAGCGCTACTCCGTCCAGTTTTAATAAAAATAAAAACATTCTAACCACGATGAGTATTATTTTTTCCATTTCAGAATAACTCATGTTGATTTTGAAGCATTCCGAGACTGTACAAAAACACATATTGTACTTGATGTACCAGTTTGCTTAAAAATGACTTTCGGTCTAACCGTACATTCAACAACGTCGTATACGTGGCGTAAAAAATTCAAAACATGATGTGTTTGATTTTTAAGAACTTAAGAATGACTCGTGTTGATTTTGAAGTTTTTGGAGACGGTAAAAAGCATGTGTTGTGCATGATGTACCGATTTGATTTTGAACGACTTTTAGTGTAACCGTACATGCAACAACGCTGTATACGTGGCGCAACACATTCAAACCATGACGTGTTTGATTTTTATTACTCATGAATGACTCGTGTTGATTTTGAAGCATTTGAATAAGGGACAAGAATACGTGTTGTGCTTGTTGTACATGTTTGGTATAAAACAACTGTAGGTGCAACGGTACACGCAACTAAGTCGTATAGGTAGCATAACACATTCTAACCTTGATGAGTATTATTTTTTGCATTTAAGAATGACTCGTGTTGATTTTGAAGCATTTCAAGACGATACAAAAACACGTGTTGTGCTTGATATCTCGATTTGTTTTAAAACGACTTTCGGCGCAACCGTACATGAAACAACGTCGTATACGTGACATAACAAATACAAAACATGATGTGTTTGATTTTTAAGCTCTCAAGAATGACTCGTGTTGATTTTGAATCATTTGGAGACGGTACAAAGACCCGTGTTGTGGTCGATGTACCATTTTGTTTTAAAACAACTTTAGGTCCAATCTTACACACAACTAGGTCATATGCGTGGCGTAACACATTCTAACCACCATAAGTATTATTTTTGCATTTAAGAATGATTTGTGTTGATTTTGAAGCATTTCGAGACGGTACAGAAACACGTGTTGTGCTTGTTGTAGCGGTTTGCTTCAAAACGACTTTCGGTGCAACCGTACATGATTTTTAAGCACTCAAGAATGAATCGTGTTGATTTTGAAGCATTTCAAGATGGTACAAAAATACGTGTTGTGCTTGATGTACCGGTTCGATTTAAATCAATTTTCGGTGTAGTGGCGTAACATATTGAGACCAAGATGTGTTTGATTATTAAATATTCGAGAATGACTCATGTTGATTTTGAGACATTTGAAGATGGTACGAAAACATTTGTTATGCTTGATGTACCCGTTTGTTTAAAACAACTTTCGATGTTGTCGTACATGCAACAACGTCGTAGAAGTGGCTTAACACATTCAAATCATGATGTGTTTGATTTTTAAGCACTCAAGAATGAATCGTGGTTATTTTGAAGCATTTAGTGATTGTACAAAAATACGTGTTGTGCTGGATGTAACTGTTCACTTTAAAATGACTTTCGGTGTAGCCATACATGCAACAACGTGGTGTGACGTAACATATTCAAACCATGCTGTGTTTAATTTTAAAGCGCTCAAGAATGAGTCGTGTTGATTTTAAAGCATTTTGAGATGGTACAAAAACACATGTTGTGCTTGATGTACCGATTGGCTTTAAAACGACATTCGGTGTAGCCGTACGTGCAAAAACGTCGTATAAGTGGCGTAACACATTCAGACCATGCTGTGTTTGTTTTTTAAGAATTCAAGAATGACTCATGTTGATTTTGAAACATTTGGACACGGTACAAATACACTTGTTGCGCTTCATGTACCTGTTTGTTTAAAATGACTTTCGATGTAGCCCTACATGCAACAATGTCGTATAAGTGGCGTAACACATTCAAACCATGATGTGTATATTTTTAAGACTCAAGAATAAATCGTGGTTATTTTGAAGCATTCGGTGACAGTACAAAAACGCATGTTGTGTTTGATGTAACTGTTCGCTTTAAAACGACTTTCAGTGTAGCCATACATGCAACAATGTCGCGTGGCGTAACATAGTCAAAACATGTTGTGTTTAATTTTAAAGCACTCAAGAATGTGTCGTGTTGATTTTGAAGCATTTCGAGACGGTACAAAAACACGTGTCGTGCATGTTGTACCGATTGACTTTAAAACGACATTCAGTGTAGTTGTACATGGAACAATGTCGTATAAGTGGCGTAACACATTCAAACCATGATGTGTTTGATTTTTAAGCACTCAAGAATGATTCGTTTTAATTTTGAAGCATTTGGAGACGGAACAAAAACACTTGTTGTGCTTGATGTACCTGTTTTCTTTAAAAATACTTTTGGTGTAGCCCTACATGCAACAACGTCATATAGATGGCGTAACACATTCAAACCATGCTGTGTTTGATTCTTAAGAACTCAAGAATGACTCGTGTTGATTTTGAAGCATTTGGCGACGGTACAAAAATACGTGTTGTCCTTTATGTACCGATTTGCTCTAAAACGACTTTCGGTGTATCCCTACATGCAACAACATCGTATACCATGGCGTAACACACTCAAACTAAGATAAGTTTAATTTTTTAAGACTCAAAAATGACTCTTGTTAAATTTGAAGCGTTTGGAGACGGTACAAAAACACGTGTTGTGCTTGATGTACCGGTTCGCTTTAAAACGACTTTCGGTGTAGCCACCATACATGTAACAACATCGTATAAGTGGTGTAACACATTCAAACCTTGATGTGTTTTACTTTTAAGCGCTCGACAATGACATGTGGTGATTTTGAAGCATTTGGAGACGGTACAAAACACGTGTTGTGCTTTATGTTCCGGTTTGCTTTAAAACAACTTTCAGTGTAGCTATACATGCAACAAAGTCATACAATCATCTCCTTATGACTGACCATAATCTCGAACGCTTCCTTATCCATGAATTGCTTCTGCAACTCGGGAATCATAGTGGCTAACATGAGACATGTCACATCATTATAATCACTACAAAGTTTCTCATATGTCGTTTTGGTGGCTTGAGAAGCAGTCGCTGCCGGTTCAGGTGGCAATGTTTGATTCAACACATTAAGTTTCTTCTCTTGTTTGAGAATGATTTTCAAATTTCGAGAGCAGTCAACAAAATTGTTATTATCAAGATTGTCCTTTTCAAGGACGGATCTCAATGAAAAGTTTGAATTTGAATTTGCCATTTCAATCTACAAAAGAATAAAATAAGCCAAGATTTGAACAAAGACTTATATCCTGCTAGATAGGTTATCCAGAAGGTAGCCAAAGTAATGAGCCTTAACTCTACCATGGATCAGGAGGCACCGAGGTATTTCGTGGGCAGCTGCGACTCAATGAACTTGGACTTGTTCAGCACATCCTGCTTTCTTTTTTCATTAGCTCTCTTAGAGAAGAAAAT
>JAWWMW010101386.1:0-20999 GCA_035048345.1 Echeveria elegans
CAGAAAGTCAGTTCAGTTCAGTTTCAGTTCAATTTCAGTTCAGGTCAAAAGAACAAACCTTAAATTTCTCACAAAATGCGAGTGCCTTCGAAAAGAATCATAACTCATATATCCTTCAAAGTGCGTGATGAAGATTTAAGTGAACTTATGTGAGGAGAATATATTATTTCATGGAATTGAAATCCATATTACCTATACTATCTTCCAAACAAGTTACACAATCGATTGAAAACGACATTGTTCAAAAGAAATAAAATAAAATAAAATAATTTTAAACTAAATATTTATGACTGATCAATAATTTTTAAAATCATAGTGATCATGCCTCTCAAAATTACAAGCCAGTTACCAACATGATTGTGACAAAGTGATTTAGACCATTGCCTTGAAACCTTCACATAATACTATAAAGGAGGATTGTTATTTCTTCCTACAATGATGTGTGGAAGGTGTCACACCTAGGTGTGAACGTGGTGGTTTACTCCTGCATCAGCATGTATGTGTTGGTCGTCATGTGCTCCAGATATGTGATGATTGCGGCGTAGAGTAACTGTGCATTGGTAGAGGTAACCAAGACGGTCCGTGCTTGAAGTATGCAAGATGAGAGTCTACCGAAAAGTTAGATAGGATAATCGATATAATAATAACCTAGATGTTATATACTCTATGAGTCTTCAATTGCAATACCCTCCAATCGAAAAAATTTACAAGCCATCTTATCTGATCAATTTCAATCCCATACAATCGGAATTGCTACCGAATAGCTATGAATGTTATAACAGAATAGCTATCTATGAATGTTCTCAACTATACATATAACGACGAAAAAATAGAAATAAGTCTAAATCGGAATAAGAAAAAATAGGAATAAGACAAACAAAATGAAAATACACATTTAAATTCGGTCCGCCTCATTAAGAATTAGAGATTTAAAATTAAAAGTTAAAATTTTAAATTTACATAATCCACACGGGCCCGTTTATATTTACTCAGACCACACGGGCCCAACCCATTAAAAGTTAAAAATTAAAGTTAAAAATTACACAGACCACACAACACCAAAAATTTGTCGATCGAGTCCCGCTCAATTTGACCGATTCGATTGCGCATCCAGGACAACGCATCCCCGTCGGGAGACGTGCGGTACGCTAGTCATTTAATATTAAAACTAGCTAGCTCCCGTCGTTCTGACAGGAATTTTTCCCTGAAAACTCGACTTTTTAATTTTTAATTTAAATTTTTAATGGGCCGGGCTGGGCCCGTGTAGTCTGTGTAATTTTAAACTATTACTCCCTCCGTTCCAAATTATAAGTCCCATTTTATTATTATATACCTCACATATATTAGAGAAGTGAGACTTATAATTTGGAACGGAGGGAGTAACATTTAATTTTTAATGGGTCGGACTGGGTTCGTGTGGTTTATGTAAAAATAAATTAAAAAACTTAAAGGTAGGGACAAAATGGATAATTCATATTTTACACCTTCATCCCCTCAATCATCTATTCTATTATATATATACTAGTGGTGATTCCGTCGTCCCAACGGAAATTGTTTCTCTGTTAAATTTTAATTTTTATATTTAATTTTTAAAATTTAGTTAAGTGATAGAGATTTAGTTAGATATTGTTGGTAAATGTATGGTTGAGAAATGTATGGTTGGTAAATGTATAAATTTAGTTAGATGTTATTGATAAATATATGATTTGTTAGTTAGATATTTAGTTAAAATAATTTAATTAGATGTTGTGGGTAAATGTATAAATTTAATTAAATATTGTTAATAAATATATGTTTTGTTAATTAGATATTTTTATAAATATATCTATAACAAATGCAGCTAATATTTTCAAAAACTAAATAATACTGTATTAATTTGGTTGTGACAACCATTACGTCAATCAAATAAATAGTAATAGCATAATGCCATTTTTAAAAGAAATTCAAAAGCAGAAAACATTAAATTCGCATTTCACAAAACTGACCTTTTTCATTTTGGATCTTCAAATATCTGTATCGAATGGGGTCACCACACGCCTCACTCCTCCACGCTCCCTCTCCCTAAAAAAACAATATTCGCAGATAAATTTTTTTTTGTGAAATGATTAGATATTCATATTATTTTTATTTATAAATATCATTTTGAACTATACTCCCTCAGTTCTAAAAAGTTCTTCTTACTTTCCTATTTGGATGTCTCTAAAGTTCTTACTATTTCCTTTTATGGTAATTAATTTACTTTCACAATACACTCTCTTTCCTATTTTATATTTCTCTCACCTATTTTATCTTATTTTTATTTTCACACTCTCATTATTTCTTAATTACCGTGCCAACAATCACAATAAGAAGAATATTATAGGACGGAGGGAGTAAGAAATAGTTCATACAAATATTCATATTAATAAGTCATTCCAGTCGCCTTAAAGCCTCGCTCAAAAGCCATCACCATCTTCGTCAAACTCTCTCTCTCTTTCAAAAGCAAAAAACAAAAAAAAGCCCGATCCGATCCGATCCGATGTCATCAGAGTAGATCAACGACCACAATTTTCCCTCTGGATGCGTGATACCTAATCTGTCCTCATCCTCCTCCTCATCATCATCATCATCATGTACTATTCATCTTCTTCCTCTATCAGTCGAGCCACTAGAGCCATCATCTCCTCTTCCATCCCTAAATCTGCTTCCGCTGCTATTTATAGATCGAGCCTCGTCACCCGTCCTGCTATTACGACTCCTTCTGTTAATCAGGCGAGATTACTCAGCTTCTCGTCTTCGGCCTCTAGATCTACGTGGAGTCACGGTGTTGATTGGCGATCTCCTGTTAGTCTTCGTGCTCAGATCAGATCAGCTGCGCCTGTTATTGAACGGATTCAGCGTCGATTTTCAACCATGGGTACATTTTTTTTCCCGTCTTCTTTGCTGATTTCTTTTGAATTACTATCGAATCGGATCCTGTTATCCGTTTGTAGGGCTTGCTTTTGTACCTGTGACGCTGATTTCTTTTTTTGATTTGGAATCTGGATGGATTGGATGCTGCTGCTGTTGACTTTTCTTGTCTTTCTCATTACACTATCACTATCAGTTTATGTAGTAGTGTTGTAGAATAGTTATTGTTATGATGTGTTCGATCATTCAAGTTATAACTAACATGAGAGAGTTTAATTGCAGCTTCTGAGAATCCCTTCAAAAACATTTTCACCACTCTCCCCAAGCCAGGAGGTGGAGAATTTGGGAAATTTTACAGTCTCCCTGCTCTGAATGATCCTCGCATAGGTAATGTCTATTGTTTGCTTCTTTTTTTTGATAAAATGTGTTTATACTGGTACGTTCACTGGCTTTTTCTAGTAGTTTGTATTTTTACTGTTTTGTTTACTCATGTGGTGAGGTATGTTTGTCAACTGATGCAAATGTTGATGCTACTGTCGGACTTTCTTAAGTTTGCTTACATTTATCTGTTTCAACCTGCTGACGAACAGAAAAGCTGCCGTATTCGATCAGAATTCTTCTTGAGTCTGCAATTCGTAACTGTGATAACTTTCAAGTTACAAAGGCTGATGTTGAGAAAATCATTGACTGGGAAAACTCAGCTCCCAAGTTAGTGGAAATCCCATTCAAGCCTGCTCGTGTTCTCTTACAGGTACTCTACGCTTTTTGATTTTGTTCAATTATATTTGTGGAACATACATGTTCCAGAATGCTGACACAGTCTTTTACTGCCATTAGGATTTTACTGGAGTTCCTGCTGTCGTGGACCTTGCTTGTATGCGTGATGCCATGAACAAACTTGGAAGTGACTCTAACAAGATCAACCCATTGGTAACAACAACGTCCATCCTTCTCTTAACGTAGTTGTTACTTGTTAGTACCCGAGTAAGATGTCCAACCCGGTATGCAATGCAGGACTAAATTAATGGCATGTCTACTTTGGCAGAACATTCAACATCGTTTGATTAGTCTTTCCGCAGCTTGTTCCCATCCTTGAACATCGCACCTACTGATGTTCAGGGTTAACTATTTTTGCAGGTTCCTGTTGATCTTGTTATTGATCATTCCGTCCAAGTTGATTTAGCTGGGCATCCCAATGCCGCTCAGCACAACATGGAATTAGAGTTCAAGAGGAACAAGGAGAGGTTTGCTTTCCTGAAGTGGGGATCTAACGCTTTTCAGAATATGCTTGTCGTTCCTCCTGGTTCTGGGATCGTTCATCAGGTATGAAATGCTACGGTAGCTAACTTAATATCAAAATTAATTTTATGGTTAAGCTTTTCTTATGACTTTTATATTGAGACTGCATTTTGTTACTGTGTACTGATTATGGTTTCAGGTTAACCTTGAGTATCTTGGAAGGGTTGTCTTCAACAGGGATGGCTTACTTTATCCGGATAGTGTGGTTGGAACTGATTCTCACACTACTATGATTGATGGACTGGGAGTAGCTGGATGGGGTGTTGGAGGTATTGAGGCTGAGGCAGCAATGCTTGGCCAGGTAATGTCGATCAGTGTGCTGAATGTTGTCATTGTAAATATTCTGTTATCATACATGTTGACAAACTAAAATCATCAATGGCTCATGAAATTGCATCCAGCACGAGTAGGCCAATAAAATTAATTTACTAAGTTAAAGTTAATTAAAAAACGGTAAGTGAGGCAACTGACCTTCCAACCTTGGCTGCGTTTTATAACTCGTAATAGCTTCAAAGTGTTGCTGTCATTAATTACTTTGTGAAATATTGAATATAACCGCATTATATTTTTGTTTTTACGGACATAATTGTTTTTTGTGTGTCTTGCATAGCCAATGAGCATGGTATTGCCTGGTGTAGTTGGATTCAAACTGGATGGCAAGCTAAAAAGCGGAGTCACTGCTACTGACTTGGTGTTAACTGTGACACAAATTCTAAGGAAACATGGAGTTGTTGGAAAGTTTGTGGAGTTCTATGGTATTCTTTGCTCTTGAAGTACAATTTGATATTTTATTTCTAATGTCATGGCTTGTAAATTGTAATATTTGGTGTTCACCATGTTTATAGGTGATGGCATGGCTGAACTGTCATTAGCTGATAGAGCTACTATCGCTAACATGTCGCCTGAGTATGGTGCAACTATGGGGTTTTTCCCAGTTGATCATGTTACCCTCCAGTATCTCAAGTTAACTGGAAGGAGTGATGAAACGGTATGCAATATCCCCTTGTTTAACATATGAGCATGCTGAAAATGCCTACATTCATTGTCACATATCTTTTTTTTCCATGTGTGATGCAGGTTGCGATGATAGAATCGTACCTGCGTGCCAACAAAATGTTTGTTGATTACAATGAGGTAATATCTTTAATTGTACCCTCCTCTTAGTGACTTGCACCATTTGGTCGAGCTAATAAATGCCTCTCTTGTTTTCAGCCACAACCTGAAAGGGTATACTCGTCTTATTTACAATTGAATCTTGAGGAAGTGGAACCTTGTATGTCTGGGCCTAAGAGGTTGGTGTAGTGTTTAAACATCGTAGTGTTTTATCCACCATTCAGTTTTTTTGTTTTCACTTAGGCTGATGCTTTTGCCTACTCAATTCTCTGTTATTGACAGACCACACGATAGGGTTACACTCAAAGATATGAAGGCTGATTGGCACTCATGTCTTGATAATAAAGTTGGATTTAAGGTGGATTACTTGCTTTTTACTCTCTTGGTTTTAATTTTGTCATCCACATCAATTTTTCACACATATTAAGGATACTAGTACCATTACAATTATACCCTCAAAGCTAATACTTGTCTACTCAAAAGTATTGTTTTGGTGTATAATGGTTGAGCATCTGTTGTCCACGGTTTCTTATTGTGTTTTGTGCATCTAGAAAGCTATGCATGCATTGTTAAACTTTCTTATTTCAAAATGTCTTTTGTTTCTCATTTGCAGCTTTATTAATGAGTTTGTTATTAACTGTTGAATACAACTCAGGGATTTTCTATACCAAAGGAAACTCAAGACAAGGTTGCAAAATTTTCATTCCGTGGACAGCCAGCGGAGCTTAAACATGGTAGTGTTGTAATTGCTGCAATCACGAGTTGCACTAACACGTCAAACCCCAGTGTCATGCTTGGTGCTGCTTTGGTTGCCAAAAAGGCGTGCGAACTTGGTTTGAAGGTTTGCTCTTGACTTTCCGCCATCAGTTTTGATCCCTCCTACTAGAATATTGTGTTCCTAGCATTGAAATTGAGATACCAGCCAAAGCATATCGTTGTATTTTTGTTTGCACACACATCACTTTCAAGAATTTATGTATTAGAGTTGACTTGTAAATAGTAATTTTGGAAGTTGTAGTGCTTCTTTTATCTTACGATTTCAAACTTTAATTGCTAATTGTCTTGTGAGGTGGACTCTATTTGTTTTGCGATTTTGCTTTCAGCTGGTTTCTTTATATAGAAAAATTCTCTGTGCTGTTTAATCTTATTTCATTCTTTTCAGTTTCTAATCGTTGTCAACATATCAGGTCAAGCCATGGGTCAAAACAAGTCTTGCACCAGGTTCTGGTGTTGTGAAAAAATATCTAGATCACAGGTATTTACTACGTCATCGACAAAATCAACGAAGTTGTACAAAATAAAATTCTGTTTTCTTGTGTCCGTAAATTGAGTTACAATCCTGTTTTTTATTTTATTGAAACAGTGGATTGCAGAAGTATTTCGATGAACAAGGCTTTCATATCGTTGGGTATGGATGTACCACTTGCATTGGTAATTCAGGAGATTTAGACGAGTCAGTTGGAGCTGCAATTACTGAAAATGGTAATTTCTTTGAAAGTTCATTTGATGCATAACAAGTAAGCACATTGGCGCAAAACCCACATTTATGTCATGAATTCGTTTTGCTGTTGTTTGTAGCTCAAAGGAAAGTGTTGTTTTGAATCGTATTTTCCAATTTTATTTACGTTTCTAACATTTGCATCTTCCACAGACATTGTTGCAGCTGCTGTGCTTTCTGGTAACAGAAATTTTGAAGGCCGTGTTCATCCGTTGACAAGGGCCAACTATCTTGCTTCCCCTCCATTAGTGGTGGCATATGCTCTTGCTGGCACGGTATGGATACATTTTGCTTATACAAGTGTCTCAGTTATCTTGTAATTTGGTTGTGTATTGTGCTTCTGTATTATTGTTAGACCAATGGATGTGTGTTGGTACATGTTTAGGTTGACATTGACTTTGAGAAAGAGCCAATCGGGACTGGAAAGGATGGTAAAAGCGTCTACTTCAGAGATATATGGCCTACTAGTGAGGAAATTGCTCAGGTATTCTGAGCTTTACAATTTTTTAATTTATTATCAGTATCTGGTCTCCAGGTCCATTTTTTCTCTTCAAACACCTTAACCACAATTATTTGGTTCTAAGGTTGTTCAATCCAGCGTGTTGCCTGATATGTTCAAGATCACGTACGACTCTATCACCAAGGGAAATCCCATGTGGAACGAGCTATCAGTACCTTCCGGTACTCTTTACTCTTGGGATCCAACATCAACCTACATTCACGAGCCTCCATATTTCAAGGATATGACATTGGATCCTCCTGGAGCAAAATCCGTGAAGGATGCTTACTGCTTGCTGAACTTTGGTGACAGTATCACAACTGATCACATTTCCCCAGCAGGAAACATCCAGAAGGACAGCCCTGCCGCAAAATATCTTATAGAACGTGGTGTTGACCGCAGGGATTTCAATTCTTATGGAAGTCGGCGGGGTAATGATGAAGTAATGGCCAGGGGAACTTTTGCTAACATTCGCATTGTCAACAAGTTGTTGAATGGGGAGGTTGGCCCAAAAACTGTTCACATCCCCAGTGGAGAGAAGTTGTCCGTGTTTGATGCTGCAATGGTACGAGTCACCTGTTTCTCAAGAGTTCAAATTCAGGCCCATGTACTTATGCTTATTAAATATTCCAAACTATATATATTTGTTAAAACTATCCTGCTCTTTAATGTTTCAGAAGTACAAGTCAGAAGGACATGACACTATCATACTAGCTGGAGCTGAATATGGAAGTGGAAGTTCCAGAGATTGGGCTGCTAAGGGCCCCATGCTGCAAGTAAATGATTCATCCATCCGCTTGATTCTTCTCTGTTTGCGTATTCTCTCTTTTTAGATATTGTGTTAATAATGGTGGCATATTTAAATCATCTACAGGGGGTGAAGGCTGTAATTGCCAAAAGCTTTGAGAGAATTCACCGAAGCAACTTGGTGGGAATGGGTATTGTTCCTCTATGTTTCAAGGCAGGAGAAGATGCTGACTCACTAGGACTGACTGGGCACGAACGATACACAGTTCACCTTCCTACCACTATTAGTGACATAAGACCCGGCCAAGATGTCACTGTTACAACTGACGATGGGAAATCCTTCACCTGCACAGTCCGTTTCGATACAGAGGTAAAGCTACGGTTCTTACTAATTATCATCACTTTTTTAAGTATTAAAACTCTTTATAGTCTAACCACGGATTGCGGACTTTCAGGTGGAATTGGCTTACTTCAACCATGGCGGCATTCTACCCTATGTGATCCGCAACTTGGCCAAACAATAAACATTATCATTTCCATGCCGCCAGAGGACAATTTTTCTCCTTCCTTCCAAACACATCTGGGGATTGTAAAATGTGAGAAGCAAATAAAGGGCCTTTCTTCTTTAAAAAGTTTCAAGAACTAGACTCAAAGAAGACAGGAATGGCGCAAATTTTCAGCTGCACTTATGGATTGGCTTGTTGTTTTAGGTTTTCACATGAACGAATAATTCTCTCGTCTCACTTAAAATTATCATATCATACATCCTGATCCTCTTCAGGGTGATTTTGCCATACTAACTATATGATTAACTTTTCAGTTTATTTCCGTTGGCTAGACATTCGAAAGTCGTCACCACAAACCCAGAATATGATACCTTCGGAAACCAGCATTGCGGATTTACATTGGCTTGGTACTAGGCGGATGCCATAATAGACGTAGACATACAAAACAAAACCACCTTTACTGTTATTGACATTAGCATATTCTTCTAATCTTCCACTACCCTCATTCACGAATTGAATTGATAGCATTAACGTATTGAATTGCATCAGAGCTCAACAGTGTTTTGCCAAAAGTAGTAACTACGAGCAATTTCTCAAGTAGAAGTGCTGCACAAAATTGATAGCAAAAGAAATCATACTATTCATATTCTCTCATTCATTAACCAGATGCATGCATATTCACAAGCAGCATATAATCTAAGCTGAATGGATCAAGTCAACAATGTTGCTGCTAATTCAACTAACTACAAGGCATGTCAGATCCTCTACTAGCATCAAACTCGCCGTGTATCGCAGCAACTTCCATTATTGATCAGCAAGCAAAAGAGCACTTACTCCTCCGGTATACTCTCTAAATTAGGCTTCCAATCACCAATCCCATCCATCAGCGTCTCTGTATCCAAAATGCTTTCCATACACCCATTCTTGCTCTTGTTGTTATCACAATATTTCATTAACTTCTCCAGCTCCTTTCTACTCACCAAAACCTTAACCCTCACAACCCCTTCTCTGCATACATTAAACTTCTTGTCTTGGTAACTCTTCACTTGCTCGATCCTGTGCTCCCTCTTTCCTGCTTTTCTCTGGCTGCAGGTTCGAATACAATTCCCCATTTTCTTAGATGAAGTGAACCATTTGATCGATCAAGTGAATACATAAATAAATACATACTTGGAGCTAGCGATTGAAGGATTGGCTGATGATGCACATTGCACATGGGAATACGCGAAATCAGTGCCGGCCTTTATGCCTGAAACTCCACGTGTCGGGCCGTCTTAGATATTGTTGCAAGATTTAAGAACATGCAAGAAAGTGGGTTTAAGGGGTTTGACATCAACATATCCTGCATTCTTTTAATCTTATCAAATTGTCACATAGTATATTTTGTTAGATTATTAGAGATGAACCTGTTAATGTTAGGTCATTTTTTGATTCCTTTCTTGAGATTCCTTCACTTTGTTAATTTTGTAAAAAATTTGTGTGCCAGCAATGTCATTGTAGCCGCCGCCGGAGTTTTGGTTCTTTATTCCATGAGTAATTTAAATTATTTCTGTTAATAAATTAAGGAAAAGGAATCATATACCCAAAAAAATGTTCTAAAGAGGTTTGAATCACCAAACTATCGGCTCAAATATTTTTAGGTTCACCAGATCGAATCATTACTCTTGCAGCCAAGGAGTAAGAATGAATTGTTACATTAGAGTATCAAATTTTCTGGATATGAAACTATCAACTGAAAATGTATCTTTCTCAGGCGGTGAGATAACTTGTCTTAAAAGCTTTTTTTTCTTTCTTTTTTTCTGTCTTGTCTCAGTTTTTTTAACACATAGCAGTGCTAAGTTGAAGGAGCGATGACTTGGCCAATGCACTATTGATCAATGGAATGTGCACAAAATGTCAACATAACTATTAGGCTTAAACATGTCAATGTGTTTTTTCTTTTTGATATTTTCATTAAAATAATTACAATTTTTTTTTCTTATCAAACTCTTGTGGTACTTCTATATTTCGAGCATATTTATCATTTCTCACTTTCTTAGTTATATTCAAACTGACTAGATTATACGATATTAGACACTAATTATAAATTATACCCAATGCAATTCACTTTTCAAAACAAAATTGAATTTTTTCCGTTTATGACCCGCTAATAAAAGATCACACTTTCATCATCATCATCATTAAAAAAATTTAAATAAATAAACCTCCTCTAAATGCAAACAGACTCAGCCTTTAGAGCATATGTACCCATCTTATTATTGAGGAGGTGCTAAACCAAGCATAAAAATTTGAGATGTTAGAGGAAGTGCTAAACTAACACCCCCACAAAATTTTGTGCTCGGTTTGGAGGTGGGTGCACATGCCCTTACTCTCTTGTCTAATTTCATCTAAAGCTACAACCTAAGCTAAGCTAAGCTAAGCTACAAGCCCTACAACAAGCAACAACAGTTCCTTATTTTTTCTCAAGTTCCCCAATTCAACAAAATGCAACCCATACGATTACCATGGAGGCATAGAAGACTTGTAGAGACTCATATCATGACTGGGCGCACACTCACTTCATCTTTTTCAATCCATTGGCTGCTCTACTCCTCAAAATCACTAATACCCTAATTTAAAATTCATTCACACGAGTTCCACGCCAGTAGGCTGTACTACAATAGTCTGTTCCTTACTGACAACCCATCTCCTCATCAGGTCTTTCCTCTCTCTTTCTAGGTCCTAGATTTTGGTTGAATTTTTTAGTTTCACGACCCTCCATCTCTCAAGATTCTTCCTTTCTGATCAATTTCTGTGATGGGTGTCTGGAAATGGATTAGAGGTCGGAGCTTTGAGTTTCCTGGCAAATCTGCTGGATTCTGAGTTTGCTGTGCCAACATCACTCAAGATTGCTCGTTTCTGATCATTTTCTGTGATGGGTGTTTGTATAAGGGTTAAAGGTTGGAGCTTTAAGTTGTTTGGGAAATCGGGTGGAATTTAGGTTTGTTTTTTTTGGACATGTTGGAATAGATGATGATGAGGTATTTGGTGGTGTTGGTTATGGTTGTGTTGAATTGGGGTTTTGTGACGTGTGAAAGGCCTAAAAGTGTGAATGTTGGAGCTATTTTCACTTTTGATTCTGTGATTGGGAGAGCAGCAAAGCCAGCTATGGAGGCTGCTCTTGCTGATATTAATTTGGATTCCAACATTTTGAATGGGATTGAGATGAGATTGCTCTTTGAAGATGCTGAGTGCAGCGTCTTTCTTGGTTCCATTCAAGGTATTTTTCATATCATCAGTTTGCATACACGGCGTCCTTAGTTTGCGCAATTTATGCACTGTCATTTAGCAAATATTGAAAACATGTATGAGGGGAAAACGGCTTTATAGTGAACTGCGGAGTTTCGGTGCCTAAGGCAAATCGGTGTTATTTTGAGTTTTGAATAGACGGTATTATTTGGGCTTTTCCGGTTTGCAAAAAGACTCAGTTTTTCTTCTTGTCTTGGGATTAACATGAATGTCTAGCTGATTTATCAGTAGCCATCAGTCATCCATTGGTTAGAATTTTCTCATAACCAAAATGTATGTCAGCCAGCTTATGTGAGTGTTAAATTCGTGTAAGATTTCATGTAGATACGTTCCGTTAATGTGGCCAAATAATCATACTCAAGTCCCATTATTGATACTGCTGTCTCATACTCCCATTTCATGCTGTATTATCGGTATGGATATATACTGATCACTAAAGTGAAGGCTTTTGTAGCTCAATGATAGTTATAACTCAAAGCTTTAAGTCTTCCTATTCTATCATATTCTTGAAATGATATTTGTTTATCATGCTCATGTTAAAATGGAATTCACAGTTTTGATTGATGCCTTTGTATGTTGCTCTGTAAAAAATTATTAGAGGTTACCATGATTTATTTAAAGCATATGATATAGATGAATCAAGTCTTCGTCATTTTATTGAAATTATCTCATTGTCAGCTTTTCAGGTCCTCGAGCGAGGAGTTGTGGCTATGTTAGGCCCACAATCATCTGGTATAGCACATACAATATCAGAGATAGCCAATGGCCTTCAAGTTCCCTTAATTTCTTATGCGGCCACTGATCCCACACTTTCAGCCCTTCAGTTTCCTTACTTTCTTCGAACTACTGAAAGTGACAGCAATCAGATGAGTGCTATGGCGGACTTAATCATTCTTTATGGTTGGAAGGAAGTGATTGTAGTTTACACGGATAACGATTATGGACGAAATGGCATTTCTTATTTGGATGATGAGCTTGAGAAAAGGATGGCGCGGATTACTCACAAATTGCGGTTATCTGCTCGTTACACTGACACTGACCAGGATATCCGTGATTCGCTGAATCGGTCCAAGTTATTTGGACCAAGAGTATATGTGGTTCATGTAAATCCTGACAGAGGACTCAATGTTTTTAGAATAGCCAAGGAGTTGCAAATGATGGGAACTGATTTTGTGTGGTTTGCGACACATTGGATTTCTGCCGCTTTAGACTCTCTACCACCGACGCACCAGAGTTCATTTCTTTCTCTCCAAGGTGTAGTTGGTTTCCGCCAACATATTCCCGAATCTAGCCAGAAGAAGGCTTTTGTATCCCGTTGGAAAAAAATGCAAGTAGACGGCAATGCTTCTTCTGAGCTGAATGCATTTGGATTTTATGCTTATGACACAGTGTGGACCATAGCCCGCGCAATTGACAAACTTCTGAAAGATTACCCTAATATCACATTCTCATTTAGCGAAAAAATGCTGGATTTCAATGACAGTAGTTTACAGCTCAACAAGCTCAAATCTTTTGACGATGGATATATTTTACTAAAAGCATTATTGCAGACCAACTTTACTGGACTAACAGGTAAGGTTACGCTTAATGAAGATAGGAATCTCATGAGTAGTGGATATGATGTGCTGAACATCAACGGAACTAAAGTCAACACTGTTGGATATTGGTCTAAGACGCTGGGTCTATCTTCATCGCCCTTTGAAGACATGAAACTGAATAACACTGAGATTTTACGGTACCAGCAAAATCTTCGTAGTGTTGTATGGCCCGGTGGTCAAACTGATATACCACGCGGATGGATAATAGCGAGCGATGAGAAACCATTGATAATTGGTGTGCCACATAGAGCTAGTTTCGTTGAATTTGTTACAGAAGATGCAAATCATACTATTGTAGGATACTGTGTTGATGTGTTTGAAGAGGCGAGGAAGCTGGTTCCGTATGACGTTCCTTATAGATTTAAACTTTTCGGAGATGGTCTATCAAATCCTCACTATGACGATCTCGTTAAAATGGTTGCAAATGGAGTAAGTATGGCTGCAGCATTTGTAATTTATCTTGCATATTTACCCATCCAGTGCATGATAATTGTTTTATTATATTTCCATTTCTCGCAGATAAATTTCCGTTAATTTCCTTAAGCTGTCTTGCGATCTTGAACTGGCGGTTTCTTTTTCCTTCCAGGATTTTGATGCAGCGGTTGGGGACATAACGGTTGTGACAAACAGGACGAAAATTGTTGATTTTACTCAGCCTTACATTGCCACAGGTCTTGTTATAGTCGCACCTGTCAGCACTTCGAAAGCAAGTGCATGGGTATTTCTTAAACCGTTCTCAGTGGAGATGTGGTGCATGACTGCAGCTTCTTTTGTGATGATTGCCGTAGTCATTTGGATACTTGAACACCGTGTGAATGATGATTTTCGGGGTCCTCCAAAAAGGCAACTTGCAACAATATTCTTGTTAGTTTCTTTCACTCATGTTCTCTGTAGCTTACAATTTCATTCATTGCACTGAGATAGTTCCGTGCAAATATTTCCTTATTTCGCCCGGTCCTCACTATATTGCAGGTTCAGCTTCTCCACGCTGTTTAAGAAAAACCGTAAGACACTCGCAGACTTTTGTTTCCTTAGAAATGATGGAATATAGTAGGTTTCTGCTAAATGACTGTCTAAATGTTCTTAGGCCGGATACTTATTTCTATCTGTACTTGTAACTGCAGAAGAAGCAACCGTAAGTGCACTTGGGCGGATGGTGATGGTGGTCTGGCTTTTCTTGTTGATGGTTATCACGTCAAGTTACACGGCAAGCTTGACTTCCATTCTTACAATCCAGCAGCTCTCATCTCCAATTACTGGAATCGACGGCTTGATTACTAGCAATTGGCCTATTGGTTATCAAGTTGGGTCCTTTGCTCGCAGCTACTTGACAGACAGTCTCAACATAAATCCATCAAGACTTGTTTCTCTCCCTGCGCCTGAAGCTTATGAACGCGCTCTTATAAATGGACCTAGTAACGGAGGAGTGGCAGCTATTGTGGATGAGCTTCCTTACGTAGAATTATTTTTGTCGGCGCGGCCTGACTTTGGGATCGTTGGACAGCCTTTCACCAAAAGCGGATGGGGATTCGTAAGTTCAAGTGCATTTTCCTTGAAAGTTTTATACGAATTAGTTCCTTTAGACGCTGCACAGTCAACTTAGAAATGACTAAAATTCCTAAGTTGCCTACTAAGCTTTTAAAGACTTAAAAAATTGTGTAGAAGGTTTGCAGTATAGAATAGACATACCCTGACTAGGTATTTTGTATGTTATGGGTATGTCAGGCTTTTCAAAGAGACTCTCAACTGGCAATCGACATGTCCACGGCAATCCTAAAACTATCAGAAAGTGGAGTACTTCAAGACATTCGTTCAAAATGGTTATGTAAAGAAGAAGGTTGCTCCGGGGACAGAAAAGCAAACACTGAGCCAAACCAACTCCGTCTGATCAATTTCTGGGGTCTGTATCTATTTTGCGGCACATGCGCTCTCACATCTTTATTCTTGTTCTTAGTGCGGGCTCTCCGTCAATTCATGCGTTACAAGAAGAAACAGATGCAGGAAAGCTCTCTGTCTTCTCCTGCAATGCCTTCTACTACATGTGCTCAGGTCCTGTATAACTTTTTTGATTTCATTGACGAGAAAGAAGAAGCTATCAAGAGGATATTCGCAGAGCGCAACGTTCCTCACCAGTAAGTAGTCTGTTACGAAAAAAATAATGCACCTGCATTATTATATGGTTAACTGCAGCCACTGTAATGTGTGTCAAAAACAAGTATATGAGAAATGATCTGAGATTGTATGCATTGAGATAACTAGGCATCATGCATTAGTTTTCTTCAACCTATGGCAATTGAAGAAGCGAGTTTGTGAAACACAATGGTGAGAAAGAAAGCATAGGTTTAATATGTGGATGTAACATCTTTCAAGTTCATACATGAAACAAATGCAGCCAGCAGCAAGTTTTGCATCCATTTAGGGTTGAATTTCTTGTCTGCCTATAAGCTCCTTAACTTATAGAATCACATGTACATGTTTCTGCAAAATACACTTCTCTAGGTAATCTAGGATGACCGCATGAAGGTTGCATCTGCAGCATCATTGACCATAGCTGCTCTCTAACTTTTCAAGTTGTCTGCTTAATCACCTTTTGCTGAGTTCTCGTGCAAGATTACATACTCGCGACTGTCCAAACAGATTCAGCCACTGGTGTCAGGCTTAACAAATACAAAATCCAATGGCCATCCAGACCGTCAAACTGCTATTTTTCTTAACCAAAGGTTGAAGGTAACACAAATCTTGAGTTGGCAGCAAAAAATTTACGTGGCATCCTAAATTCCCACTCTTTTCAAAAGCCTGGTATATTTCCCAAGTAAAGGTAAAAGAATCTGCCCTGGAGAAAGGTTTACCTGCTATTGCCAAACTTGATTGTGTCCTGTTCTATTAGTTCATAATAACGTTGCGGCTCCAGACGATTGTCCTACAATGCACACCAATTTTATCCAACAAGGCACCATTCTAAGCAATGAAGGTTTCAAACACTAAATAGTATTAGTACCAGCATACATTTATGAATGTTCCATTTGTACTCCCAAGATCCATCAGGTAAGGCCTAATGTAGTGATAAAAAACAGTCAACTCCGATGCACAGATTATTATTTGACAAGAAGCACATAGTCATCTTACTTAGCAAGAGTACAACTCCACTGAAGGATACCTTGTTACTTTTTTTAGCATGCCATCAGTTTGTTCCTTCTCGATTTGCCTAATCAAGAAAACTTAAACTCAGTAAAGCAGTAAACATGTGATTTCTGAAACAGTATTGGCGAGGTTTACCTATACTGTATGACGGCATGTTGTTTGCTGCAAGATGGGTGATCTGTGGGGATGTCAGCAACTCTCCTCTCTCTACCAAAAAGGTAACAGCTCTGGCGATGTATGTATAGGGGTTCTAAACATAAGTAAGATGTATCAGCTATACATTGTTAAATCTGACAATGGTAATTCTGGGAAAGAGTAACTAGATGTCTGTATAGTTTGTATCATCTGCTAAGTATCCACGCAAACATGTCGAATAAAATAACATATTCAGATTTCAGACTGAAAAAGAGCACACATATCAAGCAGCCTTTTGATTAAAAAGGGCATAAAACCCAAGATCAAACCCCGAAGGAAAATGATGACGTCTTCACAACTTAGTAAAGTTGTGGTTGAGAGACTCACACAACTACACGGGAAAAGACACAGGCCAGAGTTCCACCAGCAAAGTGAAAAGGTGATATGTAGTTCTACCAAACAGGGTGGTTCATAATATCCCATTTTTGTCTTTCTTGAAAGATCGTGAAACACTGAATAAACGCACACAACTGAATACTTTACAAACTCATAGTATATCCTTAAATCAGAAAGGTTTGTTCAAAGTGATAATCAACTTCTACAATAACATAAAAAAAGAAGCAAAGAATATAAGACGTACGTCGCATATTGAATATTAGATTATTACTAACATTTTAAGAACGTTGTGTGCTACAGATACATTGTACTGCTAAGTAATATGTGATGTAAAGCAAACAACTGGCGTGGAGTAAGTAATTCTAGAAATACAAAGCTTAGTTACAAAATAATAAAAATATTATTACAAGAAACATTAACCAACCATTGAGCATTTCTCCAGCCTTAAAAACATACAAGCGCCATCTTACATCAGGCTTTCGCGCTTCGGGGGGCTCATTGAAAAGCAATGTGACACCTGACATCATTAGACTTCTGGTTAACACCCATAATACTCAACATCCATAGGAAATCAACTGCAAGAGGACAAATTACAAATGAGATGGCCGAGTTATTCGGAAAGTAAAAAAAGGAAATGAAAAAAAGGGTAAATTCCAATGTTTGAGTCTTTGAGATGAAAATCCAGAATCTAGAATTTTGCAGTCATCCAAATTCTAAAGTCAAAAGTAATCGTTTCCATTTATCCATGCACGTGTCACTTGACTCATCAAGACATGAATGTAGCACATGCATCTCAATCAACACACTTTACTAATTGATGATTTTGAAGCATCCACGATGATATGGTTCATGATGGTAATTGCATAAACCACTGGGCATCGAATACTGTAGCAACAGTTTCTTTACTGTGCAAACACAATTTATGATAGTCTATGTCTGCTCACTTTAAAATATTCAAATCTGCAAGAAAGAGAAAAAATAAATAGGAACTTCACCTAATCAAATAGTGAATTTCATATGCATTTTAGTGAAACTAATCAAGTTTGGGCCTCAGCATATTAAAATTTTAAAAAAAAGGATGAAAATATCATGCCTTCCAGACTAACATAAGCAGTACTTTAAGTACAAAGAAGAAACTTACCCTTTACTCGATTGGTTTCATCAGCAAGTTTGCCGGAGAGCTCAAATGATGGTTCTTCCTACAAATGATAGACACAAACTGAGAAGATGAAAGTTACTCCATTATCTTACCAGACGGTCAAAATTTTCATACCTAGTCCCAGATGACGTAATTACCTTTTTCTTCGCTGCCAGAGCTTCCTCGGCAGCTTTCATTCGAGCAACACTGTCATCTTCATTCCTGCAAGTGAGACAACGACAAGAAATTCCATATGAAACATGCCACTTCTGCATGATTGCAATATCAAAAATAGATAAAAAAAATACAAACAGATATGTGCTCATAAGTCCAAACTCCAAATTATAAACAGGTCACTACATGAAATTCATGGTTATACATACAGGCATATCTCTAATGGTTTATGAATTGATGTAACACAGTTGAAAAAATAATTATGAATTATATACAGAATAAGGGAACAGATTAAGGTAATGCATGTATCTTGAAGTACATACTACCTAAAGGCTTAAACTATCAACTGTTTGTATCTTGAATGAGCAACGAAACTTCTTGTAAAGATCCAGTGAAGCAATGCAAACCCACCATTCCCACATTACTATTCTGCTGGTTAACTATTACTCTCAGTCTCAGAGCACATTTTGTGACCTAGGTATAGTCTGGGGGACTAGTTGCTAAAAGTTCTAACTAGGAGAGTAATTGCTGGATACTTTGGAAGTAAAAATATTCTCAATTGAAGCTGTTCATGCGAAGAAAAGAGCATAAAACAAAACAATAAATCTAAAATATTCACACCAACAGAATAATATCCAAACTGTGCAAAGTGCATGGATTACGTGACTGAATCCATACTGGTACTTGCACACCTACGAAAGCGAGGAACGAAAACATACTAACAACTTACCCATTTGGCTCTGCACTTACTGCACCTTTCTCCTAAAAACCAAAAATAAACGTAGTCAGTAAAGTATGGACTACACAGATGGAAAAGAAAGAAAGAGGCGAACCTTAACATAAAAGGATCCAATAAAATTCAAAAGGACGAACAAATTTACACCTTTTAAAGATCATTCAAAAAGGATTCAGTAAAACAAGATGCAAAAGGAAACACACAGTACATATTCAAAATTCATGCTGCACACACATATACCAAAGAAGCAAGACAGAGAAATAAGAAAGAAAAAAACCTCATCCTTTGAATGTGAGTGGGACTCACACTTCTCTCTACGCTGGTGTTCCAATGGGGAAGATGACCGCTCGTGCTCACGCTTCCGCATAGGAAGCTCATCTGCATCTCTCCCGGACCTCCTTTCGCCCCTATCTCTCACATCAGTCTTTACCCTTCGTTTATCCCTTTCCTCCAAATCCCCACCACCTCCACGGCCATTCCTCTCCTCATCCCTTCTTCGTCTCCTCTCCCCCAACTTCTCTTCCTCCCGCTCATCCTGAGCTCTCCTCAGCCTCTTGGTCCGCGGAGAAGGCGAACGTGAACGCGAAGCCGCAGCCTTGGGAGAGCGAGCGCGTCCGGACGGCTTGTCACGGTCGGAGGATCTAGTCTTGTGAGAGGTGGTTGGTCTGACAGGAGAATCGGACCTGCGCGAACTCCTGTGACGTGGAGGCGGCGACCTGCCTCTGTCTCTACTGAGTGGTGGTGGCGATTCACGCCTCTTCACCGGTGAGTCGGAATCTGATCTGTCGTGGCGCGCCATTGAAATTGTATTGACGAGATAAGGACACTGAGTGGGAATTTAGGGTTTAGGGTTTGCAGATCGCATCCGATTGGGGAACGGAGGGAGATGAGTCCGACTACCTGCAGCGCTACATTACGAAACGGGGACGTTTTATATGAATTCACGGTTTATCTAAACATATGCTAAATAAATATGGAAAAGGATGAATAATTCTTTTATTAAGGGTATTATGATAATTTATTTAATTTTTTCTTCAAGTTTGTAAATGGGTACGACGGAAATAAGGATGAGAATCGAGGAGAAGGAAAGATGGGGAGTTTGGGCATCCGAATCGCGAGGAATTGATCGAATTAGGAGGAGAATAGCGTCTGTCTCCGTATTTCCGTCATGACGATGGACGGAACACTAGTCTATCTATATTTATTATCGGAGTTATATAACCTGTTATAAAAGTATTATAAATGATAAAGAAAAAAGAGGAAGTAAAATAGTCGATAAAGAAATATTAATCTCTGCATCTCAATACATAATTCATCTATTTACATCACAATAAATGTCAAAGGAAAAGGTATAGCGTTAGTGTTAGTAATGATGTATTAAGATAATAAGATTTGACATAATTCATGAATTTATATTCGCATACAAATAGCCCTCTATCATTTATATCATAATATTCATTTATCATTTTTTTCATTTCTCCCATTAATAGACGCATGTTCATTCATTCCTCTCTCACGGAGGCTTTTCTTCAAATTTGTCATTCTCCTTCATGAATGAATAATTTCTATCTTTTAGGATGCATGAAGTGTGCTCATATGCTTATAAATTAATATGAGATTTTCGTAGATGACCAAGAGACGTAGAACATTGATTACTATTTAGTATGTATAATGTAATTGATAATAATATCAAATGTGATATAATGTATGCAATATTCACACAATCAAAAAAACTTCGCATACAAATACACTAAATCATCCAATTTAATGATATGTTTAAACCATATATTCACAAGGTATCAAGTCATTCACTTAACTTAATTTCATTACACTTTCCACTCG
>JAWWMW010101397.1:0-10907 GCA_035048345.1 Echeveria elegans
TGAATCAAATGAATGGACATGATCTTTTTATACTTTTTATTTTAAACACCCCTTTTTATTTGATCCACTCCCATCTTTAAAACCAGCAAACTCCAAATCCACAAAAATTGATTTTTCCCTTCAAATGTCAAAAAGGTGCTTAGTTTAGTCTCATGGTCTCATCAACGAATCACATAGAAAATTAGAAAAAAGGGTTTTCTTACCATTCAATGCGCTGCTTCGGAGTTGGGAATTCTGAGGCTAGGGAATTCGCAGAGGACATAGGCTTGGAAATTTGGAGGCTTGGAGCTGGAATTCGGAGACGGGCCAGACGGATGATGGCCAATTAGGTCGTTTGATTTGGGAACGGGAGTGGATGTGGAGCGGTGGACGTGAGACCGGAGACGTTTGGATGTTCAGACGTGCTCCTGGCCCAGACGTTTTATTTTATATATTTATATATATTGTATATATATAATTAAAATTTGAGGTGGATCTGGGCTACACTGGCCCAGACATGCCTCTGCCAGTGTATCCTAGATTGATAGTTATACCACATTATGTAAGTAGGTGGTGGAGTCAGGATTTCGGATTGGGTAGGATCAAAAAAAATTGTGCGTCGAACAATATTATTAATCAATGATAATTTTCGGAAAGATTTTCCTCCTATTTATAAATTTATCTTACTTAATGGAAGAAATCAGACACGTTAGTTGTTATATCTATTTGAAAGAGATTTTTTTTTTTTGGAATGTTAATGAACATGCAAAATGTCAAAGAATATAGATATGCCTATATTCTTTTTGAAAATTTTACAAGTATTTTATTTAAGAATAAAACTTGACAGAACCTCATTAAAACCTTAAACTTGACATGGATTTATCTAAAATTTAAAACAATGTTTAGAAAACATAAACAAAGGTCGGGTGAATTTGAAACGTCAAAATAAAATAAATACCACCGACGGACAGCTTTTATGTTGTTGCTCAGTCGGTTAAAGTTATACAACTTTTCTCCGATGAGAAATGTTTGATTCTTATAGTTTGATTTTTGGTGGGCTTGAAACTACTTGAGTTGCAGCTCAATTAGCCACTTTCTGCCTATGCCCTTGTAATTGAAGTAGATCATAAACAGAGCTAGATTTTATTGCTGAAGGCAAAAACCTAACACGTTGTTGCCATCATCATAAGAAATTATTAACTCTATCCTGCTTAGGTGATGATGATATATCTTTGCAATCTCATCAATAATCAGAAAATGAGAGGAGAAAAGTTACCTGCAGAGAAAATCAAATACAAGCTGAAACTAAACAAAAGCAACATCCGGATACCAAAGTTGAAGTTCAAGACAAATCATACCGATGCTGTTTCACAGACAAAATATTACAAGGCTGCAATTCCATGTCCAACGGCCGGATTCGGTACGTTGAATATCCGCACTCTTCTGAATTGCTCATCTTCCTTTTCCCGGCTTCTTAGCCGCTAAGAGCCTAATGGGAAATGTAATTTTTAAAAGCGAAGGGGTGGGTAACAGGGGGTCAAACTGAAAAAAATACTGCTATCCATTCTTTTTTATTACAATTTAAAAATTAAAAATAAACATTCTAAAATTATTTTAAATTTAAAAATTAAATATTAAAATTAACAAAAAAAATCATTCATTTAAAATTAAAATTAAAAATTTATAATAGAATCATTATCATATAATCAAATAAATATTTTTAATTTTATTCAAACCTTTAATTTTTTAAATTTATATTTACACATACTTCATAGCTCAGACCAATAGCATCTCCCCACATTTCCGTAGAGACAGTCACTAGGCTACATAATCTTACTTAATCCATTAATTACGATAAATAAAAAATAAAAAATAAACCTACACGGAAAGAGAAGTCGCCGGCGATCCTCAAACCAGCCGTTGATCTCGATGCTACAGCTGCTAGTCAGATCATAGAAAAGCGGGGCGATCTCAAGACTTCGATTCCAATTTCCAGTCCCTCTCTCTCTCCCCCTCCCACACGGATATCGCGCCTTCGATCTGGTACTCTCTCTCATATGTGTGAGGTTTTTGTTTCGGATGAATAACCCGGTTGTCCGATCCAAGCGTTTTAGAATGTCGCCGGTGGGAATTTTCTAGGTCTGGATGGCGGAATCACAAGTCTCGGCGTGGAGAGATGGTAAGATATGGAAAGGGATTTTAGCAGTCACTGGAATCATGACCACCCTAGTCATATACGGCGTGCTGCAGGTTGGTAATTTGCCAGGAAGTTGGATTTCTGCTTGCTGGTTTGTCTCTTTATATCAGCTTATCATCTGGATTCTGGATTGTACTTATTTCGTTGGACAAATTATAAAATGCTGTTGCAAACATTAGGGGGTCTAATAAGTATCCCAACGCATGCAAATCCAGAAGGAAAAAACCATGCTTATTGACTTGCGGTGATGGTTTGTCTCAATGAGTTTTATCATGTTCTTATTTCTATTGCACTCTCAAAACTGAGAGTACTGCTCTTGGAAATAGCTACTCTATAAGAAGTTAGAGCAGCTGCCAGGCCAGCACGCATTCCTCTAACGTTTGGTGGCTGAACTTTCACATCTTTATGTATGTTGCATACTCTAACTTTCACAGGAAAAACTGATGAGAGTTCCATATGGAAGCCATAAAGAATTTTTCAAATTCTCATTATTTCTTGTCTTCTGCAACCGCATCACTACATCTGTGGTTTCAGCTGCAACTTTAATAGTGAGCCTATGAACTTTTTTTATTGTGGATATACAGAATTCTCCAGCTTTGTGCTACTTTGAACAAAATGATTTACTTGAATTTTTCTTGAAAAAACTACTCTATCTAGGCAAGTAAGAAACCTCTGGATCCAGCTGCTCCTGTGCATAAGTATTGCTTGATATCTGTGTCAAACATATTAACAACAACATGTCAGTATGAGGTAAGTGGTTGTTTATTTTTCTTCAAAAGGGACATGTGTTTTCCACAAGTTCATGTGTCGATTATTTGTACACTTCGTTTCCAGGCTCTAAAGTATGTCAGTTTTCCAGTCCAGACGCTTGCTAAATGTGCCAAAATGATACCAGTGATGGTAAGCTCGTGAGTGCAATTTTAGGACTACTTCTTGGATGAACATTAGTATCTCTTGTGTTGTAGGCATCACAATATTACCCAGGTTTCAATTTTCAGCAAGCCATTAACCTTCTGACAGTAGTTCCACTATCTTTACAGGTGTGGGGCACATTGATAATGCAAAAGACTTATAAGGGACGTGACTATTTGTTTGCTTTCCTGGTGACCATGGGATGCTCAATATTTATATTATATCCGGTAATCACATTAACAATTATCATATGATCCAAAAAGCCTCAGTTATGATCTCGATAAAGAAGTGTGTTTTTTCTTTTTTTCTTGTTGTTTAGATTGGCTGGTAGTGGAATGTAATTCACTGTTAAAACTAAGTTAAAGCTTTGGTTGTTTAATTGTATAAAAGTAATAAATGACTGCAGTGTGCAGTTGTTGAGTTTCTTTTACCCTGCTGAACGTTATTTCATAAAGTTGCAATTGGAGTATATCAATGACGCGTTGTAGTGGCCAGATTACAGGGTTTTACCATGTTCAGATTTTCCTTTCTTGATTGCTTGCAGTCGGGATATGAAATCAGCCCGCAGAATAAAGGAAGGGAAAATACTGTTTGGGGTGTTTCTCTTATGATAGGTTATCTTGGGTAATGCTTTCTTCTGAATTCCAATTTTTTCTCCTTAGATTATTTGCCTATGCAATTTTCTTCACTCTCTAGTTTAAGTTATTGATGGCTTGATGATAACATTATTGCGAGCATGTCAAGGGTTTTGATTTCCACCTTAAAGGGACAAATCTTTTTCAACTATAATTTATCTCTGACATTGTTGGAATGACTAACAGGTTTGACGGTTTTACAAGCACATTCCAAGACAAGTTGTTCAAAGGATATGACATGGATATACACAACCAAATATTCTACACTGCCACCTGCTCTTGTATCCTCAGCTTGACTGGTATACCTGTCGCGATGCGTTGTAGAGCATTTCCGATTACTTGATAAATAGTATGTATGTGCCACTCTAGGTGATAGGTTCACTCATCTAATGTGCAGAATATGAGTAAAATATCAAAAGTTGCTCTCGTATTACTATTACATGCTTCACTATGCTTTCAAGTACTTTCTCAAAGTCTGTTCTTCTCTGTTCCTATCATGGCTTTATAAGTACTTTGAAAATCGAACTGGTGTGCCTATAGCGTTTTTTCAGTTTTGATGTTGTCGTCTACAATAGCATTGAACATATTTGCATTTTTTAACCTTCCTTTCTTATCATTGTGTGTGACAGAAACTTTCTGATGTTGCTGTAAATTATTTCACAGGTCTTATACTGCAAGGAAACCTTCTTCTGGCTATAGATTTTATTGTTCGCCATAATGATTGTTTGTTTGATATAGCGTTGCTCTCAACTGTAAGTTATCAACCTCAAAGGTGTTGCCTACCCTGTTGTTAAACTGGGTCGGTCGATTTGATTCTTATGTGATCACAATCATGTAGGTATCAACAGCTAAACCCTAAATCCTAAATCCTAAACCCTAAACCCGAGTACCTGAACCCTGAACCCTAAACCCCTAAATTCTAAACCCTAAACCCTAAACCATAAACCCCCTAACCCCCTTAAACCCCTTAAACTCATAAACCCATATAACCCATAAAACCCATATAACCCTATAACCCTATAACCCTATAAACACATAAACCCCTTAACCCCTTAAAACCCCTGAACCCTGAACCCTTAAACCCTCAAACCCTCAAACCCTAAAACCCTAAAACCCTAAACCCTAAAACTCTAAACCCTAAAACCTAAACCCTAAAACCCTAAACCCTAAAACCCTAAAACCCTAAACCCTAGTTAAGCGTGCTTGGACGAGAGCAGTACTAGGATGGGTGACCTCCTGTGAAGTCCTCGTGTAAGTCTCCATTGGGGGTAGGAGTGAAACCCTACGATCCCCGCTTTTAAAAAGAAATTAAAAAAAAAAACCTAAAACCCTTAAACCCCTATAACCCCTATAACCCCTTAACCCCTAAACCCCAAAATCCTATACCCCTAAACCCCTAAACCCCTAAACCCTAAACCCTAACCCCCTAAAATTCTAAAACCCTAAAACCCTAAAACCCTGAACCCTTGAACCCTGAAACCCTAATGTTTATTGAAATGAATATTTTTATATGTGTGGCTATTGGTTAAAAAATATTTTAATAGGTGGCTATTGGTAATATCATATTTTACGAATGGCTATTGGGAAAATCCGTATTTTACGGGTGATTTCCAGTAATTAACCCCTCAAAGATATACAATACGGAAACGCAATCTGTAATCAAGATCAATGTATAGTAATGACAAATTGAAAGCGACCACCAATCAAAATAGCTTTCAATAATAAATAAAACTAATCCAAATAAAAAACTAAGCAATCTAATAATCTAGATGCTTAAAATAGAAAACTAAGCAATCTAAAAATCGCTAGATATTTAAAATAGAAAACCGAATCAATCCCGCAACCCAAATGGTAAATGGATTCCACGTTAGATAAGTAACATAGAACACATACCAGTTATTCCAAATGCTACAAACTGAATCAATCCGGCAACCCAACATCACTGCACTCCCTGAAACAAACCCAAATTCCACTCTCCCCAGATAGGGTTTTTCTTGGCATGAAGCCAAATTGGACACATGTAGATCCAGAAATCATCAACACCTTTAGTGTCTTCTCTAGTTGGATTGATAGCTTTGACGAAACGACTGACACTGCATCGCATCTCAATAGCCAACCTGACGCCTTCACCTTCCTCGAATTGACACATACATGCCGATGACTTCAACTTCGCTGAATTCCCAACCGCATTAACATAAATAATCCGCGCATCTCACTCCGCCGCTTGTCCACTTCCGTCTGTCTCCGTCCCTGATCTGACATCTAATTCATCCTCTGTTGAACGCGCGGGCTCCCATTTCCACTGATGCTTTGTCTAGTGCGCCTTGGAGTACTGACGGATGACGAAGGCGACGGTGGTATGCAGGGAAGGCCGGTCGTGGTGTTAACCGGCGAGAACGGTTGGATTGGTGCAGATGCGCCGATTCGGCGCTTGGCGAGAGCGTTTTGCGAGAGTTTTTTTTTTCTCTGTTAATGATTTTTATTACAGTCTATACACATCTACATAATCTTACTTAATCCATTAATTACGATAAAAAAAATAAAAAAAAAACTACACGGAAAGAGAAGTCGCCGGCGATCCTCAAACCAGCCGTTGATCTCGATGCTACAGCTGCTAGTCAGATCATAGAAAAGCGGGGCGATCTCAAGACTTCGATTCCAATTTCCAGTCCCTCTCTCTCTCCCCCTCCCACACGGATATCGCGCCTTCGATCTGGTACTCTCTCTCATATGTGTGAGGTTTTTGTTTCGGATGAATAACCCGGTTGTCCGATCCAAGCGTTTTAGAATGTCGCCGGTGGGAATTTTCTAGGTCTGGATGGCGGAATCACAAGTCTCGGCGTGGAGAGATGGTAAGATATGGAAAGGGATTTTAGCAGTCACTGGAATCATGACCACCCTAGTCATATACGGCGTGCTGCAGGTTGGTAATTTGCCAGGAAGTTGGATTTCTGCTTGCTGGTTTGTCTCTTTATATCAGCTTATCATCTGGATTCTGGATTGTACTTATTTCGTTGGACAAATTATAAAATGCTGTTGCAAACATTAGGGGGTCTAATAAGTATCCCAACGCATGCAAATCCAGAAGGAAAAAACCATGCTTATTGACTTGCGGTGATGGTTTGTCTCAATGAGTTTTATCATGTTCTTATTTCTATTGCACTCTCAAAACTGAGAGTACTGCTCTTGGAAATAGCTACTCTATAAGAAGTTAGAGCAGCTGCCAGGCCAGCACGCATTCCTCTAACGTTTGGTGGCTGAACTTTCACATCTTTATGTATGTTGCATACTCTAACTTTCACAGGAAAAACTGATGAGAGTTCCATATGGAAGCCATAAAGAATTTTTCAAATTCTCATTATTTCTTGTCTTCTGCAACCGCATCACTACATCTGTGGTTTCAGCTGCAACTTTAATAGTGAGCCTATGAACTTTTTTTATTGTGGATATACAGAATTCTCCAGCTTTGTGCTACTTTGAACAAAATGATTTACTTGAATTTTTCTTGAAAAAACTACTCTATCTAGGCAAGTAAGAAACCTCTGGATCCAGCTGCTCCTGTGCATAAGTATTGCTTGATATCTGTGTCAAACATATTAACAACAACATGTCAGTATGAGGTAAGTGGTTGTTTATTTTTCTTCAAAAGGGACATGTGTTTTCCACAAGTTCATGTGTCGATTATTTGTACACTTCGTTTCCAGGCTCTAAAGTATGTCAGTTTTCCAGTCCAGACGCTTGCTAAATGTGCCAAAATGATACCAGTGATGGTAAGCTCGTGAGTGCAATTTTAGGACTACTTCTTGGATGAACATTAGTATCTCTTGTGTTGTAGGCATCACAATATTACCCAGGTTTCAATTTTCAGCAAGCCATTAACCTTCTGACAGTAGTTCCACTATCTTTACAGGTGTGGGGCACATTGATAATGCAAAAGACTTATAAGGGACGTGACTATTTGTTTGCTTTCCTGGTGACCATGGGATGCTCAATATTTATATTATATCCGGTAATCACATTAACAATTATCATATGATCCAAAAAGCCTCAGTTATGATCTCGATAAAGAAGTGTGTTTTTTCTTTTTTTCTTGTTGTTTAGATTGGCTGGTAGTGGAATGTAATTCACTGTTAAAACTAAGTTAAAGCTTTGGTTGTTTAATTGTATAAAAGTAATAAATGACTGCAGTGTGCAGTTGTTGAGTTTCTTTTACCCTGCTGAACGTTATTTCATAAAGTTGCAATTGGAGTATATCAATGACGCGTTGTAGTGGCCAGATTACAGGGTTTTACCATGTTCAGATTTTCCTTTCTTGATTGCTTGCAGTCGGGATATGAAATCAGCCCGCAGAATAAAGGAAGGGAAAATACTGTTTGGGGTGTTTCTCTTATGATAGGTTATCTTGGGTAATGCTTTCTTCTGAATTCCAATTTTTTCTCCTTAGATTATTTGCCTATGCAATTTTCTTCACTCTCTAGTTTAAGTTATTGATGGCTTGATGATAACATTATTGCGAGCATGTCAAGGGTTTTGATTTCCACCTTAAAGGGACAAATCTTTTTCAACTATAATTTATCTCTGACATTGTTGGAATGACTAACAGGTTTGACGGTTTTACAAGCACATTCCAAGACAAGTTGTTCAAAGGATATGACATGGATATACACAACCAAATATTCTACACTGCCACCTGCTCTTGTATCCTCAGCTTGACTGGTATACCTGTCGCGATGCGTTGTAGAGCATTTCCGATTACTTGATAAATAGTATGTATGTGCCACTCTAGGTGATAGGTTCACTCATCTAATGTGCAGAATATGAGTAAAATATCAAAAGTTGCTCTCGTATTACTATTACATGCTTCACTATGCTTTCAAGTACTTTCTCAAAGTCTGTTCTTCTCTGTTCCTATCATGGCTTTATAAGTACTTTGAAAATCGAACTGGTGTGCCTATAGCGTTTTTTCAGTTTTGATGTTGTCGTCTACAATAGCATTGAACATATTTGCATTTTTTAACCTTCCTTTCTTATCATTGTGTGTGACAGAAACTTTCTGATGTTGCTGTAAATTATTTCACAGGTCTTATACTGCAAGGAAACCTTCTTCTGGCTATAGATTTTATTGTTCGCCATAATGATTGTTTGTTTGATATAGCGTTGCTCTCAACTGTAAGTTATCAACCTCAAAGGTGTTGCCTACCCTGTTGTTAAACTGGGTCGGTCGATTTGATTCTTATGTGATCACGATCATGTAGGTAGCAACAGCTAGTCAATTTTTCATATCTTATACAATAAGAACATTTGGAGCTCTTACATTTGCAACCATAATGACAACCAGACAGGTAAAACTATTCTTCCCACGTCACTTGCTTATGGTTATTCTCGCTGGCAAGCACTCTGATGGCACCTAAATTCTTTTAATGAAGCTTTTGAGCATCTTATTATCTTGTGTGTGGTTTGCACATCCTCTCACATGGGAGCAGTCCATTGGAGCTGTAAGCGTCTCAGGTTCAACATATTTATTTTCAGTAAATGCCAACTGAACAGTGGTAACAGTCATTTTTGCTATGCTGATCAGGTTGTTGTATTTTGCTCCCTGTACGCTAAGACTTTCATGAGGAAAGAACCCCACAAAGCAACCCATCTAGAAGACATTGAAAACAAAGATTCAAGTCCGCTGAAGCAGAACCCCCAATAACCAGTCGAACAGACCTTCCACTCACTCACTCTAAATTTTTAGGTGGCTTTTAATTTCAGGTGCCCCTGGCTCCAGCTGTCCAGCATACCCCACTAAGCTATACAACCAGCCAGGCTTTAGTCAAGATGAAAGTGTAGAAACTATACAAAAATGTTGTGAGATGGAAATAGCGGATTAGATATTAGTCTGTCAGACTTTGGGTTCCTTCTTCGTTACGTAGTGTATGCGATACAGTTCTGCCCCATTTTCAAGGATTTTTCTCCGCTGAGGTTAAGGGTCTGTTCTTTTGAACTGAAATTGGAATGAATTGAACTGATCTGACTTTAAATTAAAGTCACAGTATAAAGTGATTTAAATTAAAGTTAAATTAAAGTCAACTTTCTTATTACGTTTTTCATATTATTTATATGATTAACTAGTTGCGCTCTCGTCGTCCCGACGGAAATTGTTTCCTTGTCTCCATTTGATTCACCTAAATTTTTTTAAATATTTTTCGTTTATTTTTTATTTTTAATGTTAATTTTTAATATTTTCAATTTTTTTATTTTTAATGTTAATTTTTAATATTTTCAATTTTTAAATTTCAAAATTTTATTTAATGGGTCGGGTCGGGCCCATTATTTTTAATTTTAATGGCATATTTGTGATTAATGATGGAGAATGAGGATAACAATGTAATTTTAAGTTTGGTTTTAAATCCGTTTCCTAATCTTTTATAAGAATAGATAACTGAAGTTGTTATCTTCGAGAAAAAAAGCTGCTAAAACAAAGTAGGCAAATATGTATTTCCTTATTACTACTAAAAAACCTATAGAGATGGACAAAGCCTTATGCAAATTTAATAATTAAATTCAATCACATATCATAAAGTTTAGCTGTGGATCAAATTTCTTCACGTGCCTAGGATGCACAGTTTAGTTTGAACATTATAATGACATTTGCCGTCCACGGTAAAATAATTAGCATTCTTAATAACGGCAGATAAGATGCTGTTGTTCTTAAAAATGCAGCAAGAATTTATGTTAGTTGTTGCATCTGTGACTTGATGGGAGGCCGTAGATGTTGTTTGCTTTTCGTAAGCAAGGGTCTTGATGATTTGATTTTTACCAGGACGTTAGAATGTTTGATGGTGCATATATCTGGCGAGAAGAATGTGATGACTTAATCTCACCTAAGCATTAAAATGTTGTCTGAATTCTACAGGCCGCTGTTGATCTACTTTGTTGACTGCTTAACGTAAGCAATTGTCAATGATATGATGACACTTGGACGTTGAACGATGTGAACAATGAATGGTCTGAATGTTGTAGAGACTAAAATGCTTCTCCGGACAGGTCATACTTCATTATGTAAACTTTTAATTGTCTTATGTAATAAAAAATTGAAGACCTCTCCATTCATAGAGAACATACTAACCTTGTAATACTGAGCTTCCGTTGTCAATGAGTTGGCACGCAAGTCGGTGTACGACCGATATTTCCTTTTG
>JAWWMW010101426.1:0-10907 GCA_035048345.1 Echeveria elegans
TACCTGCTCCAATCACCATCCTGGAAGTGCGGTCCTGCACCACTAGGAAGGTATCAGCCAGTTGCAAAACACAATTATTCTCATCCATCAATTGTCCAACAGAGATCAAGTCAGAGTGGAAATCATCAATATAAAACACTGATTTCATAACCAAGTGTGAACCAAGCCAAACCATTCCTTCTTTAACAGATACCCGTTCCCGACCACCGGCCATAACAATCAAAACAGGATTCATATCTCTAACAATAGTCAGGATATCAAACCTTCCGGTCACATGGTGAGAAGCACCAGTGTCCATGATCCAAGACGGGAATGAGAGCTTACCTGTGAGTTTGTCGGGTAGCACTTCATGACTAGTGTTGAGAATGGCTTTGATGGATCGCCACTGGCTCTCTGTAAGGCCACTTACTCCAGCTTTGTCTTTGTCGGTAAGGACACAATGAGCTTGTTCCTGTGCAGCAATGTTTGATACAGACACATGATGAGCATACGCAGGGGCACCACGTCCCTTAGTGCTACCATGACCTTGTAAGGACCGATTACGCGGCCTCTCTCCCCACTAATCCGGATACCCAATGATAGCATAACATCTATCAGAGGGATGGCCGCTTCGATTACAATGCTTGCATAGCTCACCCTTCTCTTTGTTTTCAGTTTTCCCTCGTGGCTGGGTCGAGCGCGAACTAGTTTGCACAGCAAAGGCACCCACTTCAGATTGCTCGGCCAAGGTGTTGACACCATTCCGGAGCAAATCTTCTTCTTGTCGTACTATGTTGTATACATCCTCCAAAGGCGGCACCGGAGTCCGTGACACAAGGCTCGACCTCACGGTTCGAAACAGAGAATCATCAAGTCCAAAGAGAAACTGATGGACCTTGTCCTCTTCACGGTCGCGCTCTTGAAGAGTCCCGAGATCACATACACAGTTGCCACATTTACAGGTGCGCAATGGGCGGAAATTGGCCATGCTGTCCCAAATCTTGGTTAGTTTGACGTAGTAGGTTTCAATGGACAAACCTCGCTGTTTGCAAGAAGCAAGTTCAGCCTTGATTTGCTGAAGCTTCGGTCCATTCATTACAGAGAAGCGCCTCTTCAAGTGATCCCAAAGATCCTTAGCCACATCTCGATGAGTAATATATATTTGATCGAAGCACAGGATCGATTGTCATCTTTATCCAAGAGACGAGAAGAGCTTGAATCGTCCACCAATCTTCAAGATCAGGGGATCCGTCTTCCAGTCGGGGGATAGTGCCATCAAGAAATCCAAACTTTTTTCGAGAGCGTAGAGTCGTGGTCATGCTGCATGCCCATTCATCGTAATTTGAGCCTTTCAACAACGGATGGGAAATGACAGCACCGGGATTATCAGCCCCGCACCTAATTAAGGCAAATCCGCCCCGACCCGCCCCGATCCGCAATTAATTAAGGTTAATTAGGATTAATTAAGATTAATTAGGATTAATTAGGGATTAATTAGGATTAATTAGAACTAATTAGGATTAATTAGTATTAATCACGGGGCGGCGGGGCGGGATCGGGACGGGTCAATTTTTTTTTGCCCCGCCCCGCCCCGTTTGACTTGCGGGGCGGGGCGGCGGGTCAAATTGTCATCCCTAGATCAAAGTCAGAACTGAACGAATCCAAATGAACCATCGGGTCCAAACTGAACAGAAGTACAGAACCGGATGGGTTCAATCCCACTTCTCCAAACCAAAATAGATGAGAATTAAACCGAGCAAAACAGCCCAAACTGAAGTGTAACCGTTTTGAATCTGTCTGAACCAGCAAGCTCAAAATGAACTGAACCATATGAGGTTTGAATTAAACCAATTTGAATAGAAACTAAACCAAACTAGTAACGATGGACCGAACTGATACAACCAAAACTGAACCGACTGGCAGTTTCCTTCCCCAAGTGAAAACCAAATTAGGGTTTCATCAACAAAAGGTCAGCAGCCGCCGGCCCGCCGCTAACCGCTAGAACAACCACGTCCCAGCGGCGAAACAATTAGCGATGGCACCACCAACGTCGTCGGAATCGTGCTCTATCCGATAGTGCATCATCGCCTGAACTCAATCGAATGCGTTCACGAGCACGTAACACCTTCCTCTCATGGAGCATCCTTGCTGAGTCAACAATCAAGCTTGTCAAAATTGTCTTCCATCAACATTGTTGACTTTCAAACGTGAGCTACTAATTACAATTCACGTGATATATATAATACACAGAATTTAAATTGATTAAATCAAGTCTTCGGTAATCCATAATTAATAAGATTAAAAGGAATTTAGAATAAAGTACATTAACATAGACATGGACATACATATCTACTCACCAGGGAAGAAAGAATTACTATTGCGGAGAGAATGTTATTGGCGGGTTTGAACCTTGATCTTTTAAATAACAAAGCAAGTGATCACCTCTTGGACACCACCTCTTTCACATGCGTAACAACCGAATATGAGGAGTCTGCTATTACTTTTTAGATTCAAAGTACGCAATTGATATAAACTTAATCCGAATTGTAAAACCATGTCAGTGATTAAGCATAATAACTTGAAATGTAAATTGATCATAGCTGATGCGAAAATTTTAATTCATACATTGATAAACATGAAAAAGACAAACTTGAGTTAGGTCTTGAGTGTACACCGGTTGGTGCTTTCAGTCTGGCCATATATCTATATCAAAGCTTGATGTCTATATTCATCATTCTCATGAGAGTAGAGCACAGTAATGCCTAGATCGAGTACATAACATTATGTTCGAGAAGCTTACTAAATACAGCTCTCAAGAATATTACTAATTATCTATATGGTAACCTGACAATATTTTATAAAATATTCTAACAAGCAAACCTCAGAAGAGCGAGCAAGCAAAGAGAAGAAGAGCGACGAACCGCAAATTCCCAGACTCCATTTCCGTTGAAAAATGCTCGCGCAGATGCGAATCGCTGAAAACACGAATCAATGTGTTTGCAATCGGTGGTTGGTTGTCGCAACTGCAAAATTGACTTCAGCTTCGGAAAATGAATTGCCAGAAAGCAGTGAGCGGAAAGTTTTCTAGTAGAGGATATGTAAACCGGTGTAAACTGAACCGACTAAATTTTAATTTTAGAAATCGACGGTTCAATAACTCGATTTACTTTCATAGAAAGATCAAGTCTGAAGTCCTAGACTTCGGGTCTGTTCTTTTGAATTGAACAGAAAGTCACGTCAGGTCAGTTCAGTTCAATTCAATTCAATTTCAATTCAGTTCACACTGATTTGCTAAATATAATATCACATGAGTTATTCATTAGTGTCCATTTCCACAACATCTTCATTATTGAGATTTTTTCTCAATTTGTGTTGATATACATTATTCATTAAACTACAAATAAACTATAAAATATAATCCCAATATAAAAAACTACTAATAACAGAATAATAAAAAATAAAAATCTAAATATTCGATAAGTATAATTAAAATATAATATTACAATAGCTACTCATCAGTGTTCATATCCACAATATCTTCATTATCGAGATTGATTTCTTCAATTTGAATCTCCGAACTCATTTACTTGTTCAAGTGCTAGGATAGAGATTTGTAGTTTATGCATCCTAATAAAGTTATGGAGCGTAAATGTCGCAAGTATGATATCCATCTTACGTACATATTCTAGTTGAGACATGCTTTTAAGAATCTTCCAAGTCATTTTCAAAACACCAAAGAACTTTGAATGGTGGTTCGCAATGATGAATGTCGATAATTAAACTTTTCATAAATTCTGGTAGGTGGATGATCATGTGTAAATGTCAGAACAAATTCTTTTCTCTTTATACGATGCTAAATATCCAAGTGTATTAGGATAACCAGAATCTACTAAATACTATTTTTCTTCAAAAAAACGGACTAATAAATCATGTAAATGATATGAAGAACATAATAAGAAAGTTGACTTTAATTTAACTTTAATTTAAAGTCAGTTCAGTTCAGTTCAGTTCAATTCAATTCAGTTCAGTTCAGTTCAATTTCAATTCAGTTCAGGTGAAAAGAACAGACCCTTGGTGTGGAGTTGATGAAAAAATGGCGTTCTAAAAGTACGCCAATTGTGAGAATTCAGGCACAGTTTCATGGACAAATTAATATGTTGATCATTTTTTCATGCTTTGGGATTATTGGTAATATCCGCCCCAAATGGATATATTGCGTCTTTTTTATTTTTTGAAAAAATTCCATCAATTTTAATTGTAGAAACAAAAATCAAATTTATTTTATGGAACATGTTTTTTTTCCTTGAAGAAATAATTTTGTTTATCAAATTATTACAGTAATGGAATGGCATTCTTGCTATTTATATAGCACATGGATGATGGGTCGACAACGATTCAGGCCCGAAAATTTGGGCCAACTTTTCTTATCTTCATATACGTATTCCAATCCACAAAGTCTAGCTGTATCTTAATATATAATGGACCCATCAGAGAAGGATGGGCCTTAGATGATCTCCCCTAAAGGCCCACTACTAACCGGGCCTGGACAGTGGACAGTACTTCAGGGTTTACATCCGTCATTCTTAATTTGTTAATCTTTCAAGGTAGATTGAGATAGTGACCAAAAATTATATTTATTTTGTAAAATTTGATTGGCTGTTATTATAGTAAAAACTAGGAGACTGTTTACAAAATACCCAATACATATGAGATGAATATATCTAATTTAGAAAGGATCTACAAATCAATGAGCGAGATGATAATTTCAAGCTCAAATAAAAAGTAAGGGCACTAGCCACACTTTCTCTCATACTCATTCATTTCCACTTCCACAACCACTTCCTAAGAACATATGCATCGGTTGCTATTTTGAGGAGGTGCTAGTTTAACACTTTCTCCTTCCTCCTCCAAATCAAGCATCAAATTTAGAGGATGTGCTAGTTTAGCACCTCAAAATTTTGTACTTGGTTTGGAGAAGGTGCTAAACTAGCACCTCCTCAAAATGGCAACTGGTGCGAATGCTCAAATACAGACTTCAAGTTTTCTTCAAGTGGTTATCAGATTTAGAGCAAGCACAATGAAATAAAGAAAAAACATTTTTCTAGAGAGATATTAAAAAGTGCACACCAACACAGGATGGTAATAAAATGTGTTATATACCCTAGTTTAATTCTTCAAGTACTTTCAGTGAATGAAATGTATTTCATTATATTTGACTCAACTGCATTTTTCTAATTGGAACTTCAAATTATTATTAATTATATCAATTCAAGACGATCGAGATTCAATATATTAATATCAGTAGAGATGTTCGTATCACAAATCCCAACTACTTGCCTAGCCTATTGTCTATTCTATGATCTATTACTCATTTTCCCTCTCCCTGGATAAATTGTATCGAAGAAGGAAACTTGGTACCAAGTAATAAACCCATTTTAAGGGAAAGCATGTAAGATAAGAAACTATGAAATAAAAAGATGAACCCTACGCATCTAGAAAAACTGATTAACTGGCTTACAAAAATTTATCGATTGTGAAAACAAATTTACTAACAATCGCTTTATTTTAATTTGCTCCATGACTGAAGCTGCCCCGATCACACATCGAATTGGAATATGAAGAGCAAAAAAGTAACCTTGTGTTACTCGTAATGATGAGGAGGGTGATTGCTTGAACTGGCATAATCCATATGAAACCCTACTTCTTGCTCGTCACCAAGCTTCCTATGAGGGTGTGCCATCTCCATATACTTGTTCTTTATCGCCATATTTTAGCTGTGCCGTAGACTTTAGGTCTTGAACCTACACCGACGAGGAGGTATACGGTCGGAATCACAAGTGCAAGCAGCAATGCGACCCTAAATCTCATTTTTGTCAATCATAGGGAATATTTATATATCATCTGAAATGTGTATAAGGTTATACTAATATTATACTTATGTGAATTCATGGTCCTTTTTTAGTATAATGTGCATGGTTTGGATCGATGGACCGACTTTTGAAATCTTTACTAGCATTAATAACAGAGTTATGCGTTTACATGGCATTGATATATTTTCGAACAACTAGTAAATCAGAAGGCGTGTTCCCATGTAGGGCATTTCAAGAATGAAAGACATACTTTAGAGTTTACACTACTACAATCTCACATCAATACTATGTGGCCCGTGGAACTTGTGAGTCAAAGCCTACGTCGTTTTTGATTTTACCACCTCAAGTTATTCAAAATAGCTTCTTGATTGGCTCACAAAGCATTTTGCGTACCATAGTATTTATGCACAAACATAGAAGAGAAAGAAGATAATCAAAGAAGACAATCAGGTCTGATTCAAATCCCCTAAAATCGGCTTCCCTCGTTATCCTCCGGCCCTCCTTTATTTTCTTCTTGTTTTCTATTTTTTCACGACAGAAGAGAATAAGAGGTTGGACCTAATCTTATTATGCCTTGCCCAGACATCATGTCTCAATTGTTTGTTCATTGGAAAAGTGGTGCTTGTCCACAGACATCCAAATGGTCTAGGTTAGGCATCAATGTGTTCTGTAGCAGGCTCCAAAAATTCCCATATTTGATATATTGGCTTCTAATTAATTCTGAAGATTGTAATCCTTTAGATTGACCTGAACCATCAAGTAAACAAATCAAGAAGCGACAAATGTTGGGATAAGCGAATTGGAATTTATCAGTATTCGACTTATCACTGATACATCAATCCAGACCTTAAAAAACTGCAGCAAGGACTTCATTACTACATTATCAACTCTGCCATCAAGTTTCATTACATACAATTTGAGATCAGGTTTCTTCTCACACCTTGCAGCGATCACCCTGCATATTTCCTTCCATTCCTCTGGCCTTGGATCCTTTTACTGCAAATATTTTTTCGTTTCTCGCTGTCCAAACATTGTAAATTGTCTCTGCTGCTGCCATTTTTCTCTTTTTTTCCTTCCCATTATTCAACCAAATTAAACATGTATAAATGATGACATGGGAATACACACAATTAATAAATTTATAATTTTCAGAAAAGAAATTGCTCAAGCTATCAAACCAATTTACATCCTGATCAACAGAATCAACTAAAGGCTCACACACTATGCTCTTAGTTCTTGCAGTGTTGTGTACTTGTTGTTGTTACACTTTCTTGGCCAATCAATAGAATTATTAAACAGTCAGTCAGATAGGTCAGTTTTTCTTCAGTATGTATCCTGTTAGCATTCCCAGCAATCCAACAATTACCACAAACACAAACGAGAATCCACCGCCGCTACTTGCACTGTGCCTCAGCAAGTCCTGTTTTTTTAGAAATTACATATTAGGGATGAGACACTGACAGATACCTAGTATTCTTCAGTTTAATCTGGAGTATATGTATATGTAAAAAAATCTGAGCAATAGGATACATAATCATCATACTGATTCCTACCCTTGTTTCTAAAGTAAACATTACGAACAGGGTCAAAAGTAATACAGTAGAAAGAGGTGGAATTAGTCTCACCATTTCACGTCGTAGATTATCATTTTCCTGAAAAATGGACAACTTCTCCTTGGATAACTTTGAGATTAGTTGAGCTCTTCTCTGAAATGAAAAAAAGTAAAAAAGGATTATGTGTGTTATTGCAACTGCATTGATATGTTACAAATTTAAATTAAATGCGACAATGAAGTTTTTGTTCCATTACTAACAAAATAGACAGGGGACAAAAATGGTGAAGATCAACCATCCATCTCAAGAAGGCTCCAAAATGAACGAGACATAGATTTTTTGACAAACAATCCATGCAGCAGTCCACAAATACATCAACCAAGAAAATTATTTACAACAGAAACACAGAGAGCGGCGCATTTGATGATGTGTCAACACATTAGTTCAAGAATTATTTAAATTCAGGACCCTAATAAAACCCTCAAGTATGTGACCACTGCAGGTCCCAGGACACACTATCTCAAGTGAGTGATTAATGGTTGAGCCAAAAGAAGCTAAGTATCTCGTGAATATTGTTGGGTATTCAAAAAACAAATAAGTTCAATAATAACATAAGGGCCATGGACAACTAAGATATTCAGAAGCTAAAGGAATGGATTTTGCATGAAGAAGATATGACAGAATAATGTGAAACTATATAGTGAAATCAGTAAGAGTTGAGGGGGGCTATCCCATTTACAGATCCGCAAACAACACGCTAAAACCATATTCCTTGTCTAATTGCCTTATCGCCTCATCTACTACTACATCTTAGCACTCTTTCATGGAGAAAGCGCCACAAAGAAAGCCTTCTAAGAATTAAGCGCAAACAAAATAGAGAGAGGGAAGAGAATATTAGAACAAACCTCTGACATATCGTTTTGAGGCTCAGCAGGTGCTCTCGAAACCTAAAAGAATCACAAAAACATAAATGATCCTTTTATCTTATCAATAAATAGTTCAAAATTTTAATCAAGTGTCTAAAAACTCACTGATTTAGACTCAGTCAGGTTATAATTTCCATTATCAGCAACCGAATCTGCCTGCGACACATCTCCCTCAGCTTCTTCCCTAATCGGAGATGGATGCTGTGCAGGGGAGACATAGGCAACCTTTAACTTAGTCTCCTCAACACGTCTTCCAGAGTCTTTGAGGAACTATGTCAACGGAAAACACAAATACAAACATATAAAAACTTCATTCACATTTTAAAAACCACGAAAACAATCCTTGAACCAGATTCTATTTAAATCACCATATCTGGAGTTATATCCTTAGCAGCAACTCCCCGACTTGCAAGGACGCTCTGAAGTAGAAACTTGTCCTTGCACTGCAGGTCCGGTGGTGCCTCCTGCTGAGCTTGCATCGTCACTACATCAATTCCAAGTCGAATGGTAAGCTCATTTTCAAATGCCAACTTTCACACGCCAAATTATGCAAGTAAATGATTTAACATACATACCTATAACTTCGAAACTCGAATTTGGCTGCACAACCCCAATGTTCGGCCTCACACAGTACTTCTTCGGATTCGTCGTCTTGACCTAAAAAATCACACCAAGAGCCAAATACAGCCTCCACGGGACAACATTTACAAACACAGACTCAAATTCAGATCAAAAATCAAATCAAAATCACCTTGAAAGCAACAAAATCTTCAGACCTATTCCACAGATTCATCTTGCACGAGATCTGCTTGTTCAATTCAACTTCACGGAAACAGAAACAACAAGATCAGCAACAGCAACAGCAATAGCCATCAGATCAGAATCAGATCGAGATTTTGGTAAACGAACTTACATGCGAACTCGAGGTCTTGAGGCTCGACACTGAGCAGCGCACCGGAACTCATCTCGTCGATCGATCCGTCGCGTAGCTGCCCGTTGACCGGCGTAAGAGAATCACTGCGATTGGTCAGCTCTGATTGCTCGCGTCGTATCGATTGATTGTGAGAGATATTCAATTCAGTCGATTTCGTCGCTGATGTCAGAAAGTTGGATTGACAGCTCAACTTAACTGTTTTTTCTTAATTAATTAATAATCACAATTAGAACTGTACTTAAGATTAATTATTTTAATAAAGTGATTACAAAGACTAAACTTTTGGCTTTGGTCAGGTGGTTCTGGCAGTAAAGCAGCATACCAATCAACCCTCATGAGCTGAACACCGAGACTGAGAACCCACCAGCAGACGAGTCCGCGGACTGCGTGCATCATGCAGGCAGGGGCGGTGAGCTCTGCGCCTAGTTTCAGTGCACACATAAGTTGTAAAATAAGCTTCGTAGACTACTGGAGTGACTAACCAGATAGGGGACTGCCAATGCCATGTGAGGATTTCAGTAAGCATTTGGACGGATATGAGTAAGAGGTAGGGGCGGATGGGATGAAGGGGAGGTGAGGTTGGAGGATGTTGTTGTTTGAGAAGTATAGGAAGGTTAGCATGTTCCAGAATCGGTAGCTGAATAGGGGCTGTGCTGTTGCAGGATTCTTTTGGGTTCTTGGGACGTGCTGCTGCCTCTGCCATAAGGAGAGAGAGTTGCACCAATGTTGAAAATACAGTCCAGGCCAATTAAGGAGAGTGGACTGGCAATGTTTGGGACTACGAATATTGTGGATAGAGGATGCCATAATGTTGGAAGGTGGTGAGGAGGAGTGAAGGTCCTAGAATCCATAACAGCCGTTTGAGAATCTGCACAGATGACTTCGGAGGCTTGGAGCTTATTTCTGTGATGTCAGCTGTGTTGACTACTAGTGCTCCGACAGCATCTTCTGAACTCAGAGTTTCAAATATGTTGGCTGTCTTTTCTAAGAATTTATCATCAGCTTCATCGAGCGGCACATATGTGACTCGTGAAGGCTCCCAAGAAGACGACTTTGAGCAGCAAACTAAGGAGGTTTTAAAATGAGAAGGGGCACAAATCCGAATCTGGTGCCATGCTTAGGAGGAGCCAATCTGAAGCTTTTGAATTTAACAGGTAGATTGCCAATTGCGGAAGGGAGAAGCCAAGTCAGAGATGCCATCCTCAGCTCAGCCTGAAAACCTAAAAAAAACACATAAGAAACAAATCATATGAAAATTAATGATATACAACTGTAAAAGGCACCACAATGCAGGCTAAATGATTGGCGGACTTGATAACAGAAAATGATATATATAAAAACTCTGTCAAACGACGAAACTGATAATATATCTTCAACACTTCATATAACTCACTCTTCAGATATGGACATCGGCAACCGGTATTACAAAAGCGCAAATGACTTGAGAACTAAATGAGTAAAGTTTGTACAGCAGCTGTTACTTCTTCACCCTAAACAAAGTCAACAGCAAATACTACAAACAAGGTTGCGAATTAAGTAAGTACCAGAGCTTTCCTCAAAATCGAAATATGGGCATGTCTTTCCTTACAGCAACATCCAGCCTCTCCCACCAATCAACAAACCCCTTCTTCCGCCAATATGCATT
>JAWWMW010101436.1:0-10907 GCA_035048345.1 Echeveria elegans
AACTTAATTTGATCACTTTATTATGGCTTACTGAATAATTAGCACAACACTATCATATAATTACATTATGGCTCCAAATGATTATTAAAATAATCTAACAGGTATATGATCTTTTTGGAACGAGGAATTTTTTTGCAGTGAGATTTGGAGCCTAAATATGTCATTCTCACTTCTCAGGGAATTGCAAACAATGTTGTTTTGAAGTCACTACGGTATGTGTTGAACCGGAAATCTTATGCAACCGTCGTTGCGTAGCCAACTTGAAGCCTCTATCCAATGCCCATTGCTCAGCCTCCCAACTAGAATGGGTATGTTGATTCGGATATCAGCTTCAATCACGATGATTAAACTTTCTTCATCTCTGCAAATGATACCAATGCATACTGTTTGAGTTTCTTTAAGCATCATCAACATTAACTTTCAAATAACCATGCATATGAGGGAACCATTCTAAAGACAAATATACTAATTCTGCTCATCTGCGGATAAGACCCTCGGCTACACTGATGTTTTAAAGAGTGAACAACTGATGAAGGACTTAGAGCAGCCTGTCCATGAGCCTCTAGGTTCCTGTTGTACAAAATAAGACGCGCGCACCTTGTAAAATAATCATGAAAATGTTGGCCGAACATGACTTGTAGCAATACCAAATCCAGTCAGCAGGTTTAGAAAACTGAATATGTAGAAAACTATCTGAAATATGCAACAACTGGCAAAAAGAATGTGCCCATCAGTAGTAGTACAACAACAAATGGAGCGTCGATTCTCTTTGAAACGAACAAATAGGACATATTATTACATTTGTAACACAATTCCTTTTAGACAAATTTAACCGTAGAGGGTAACAGATTGTGATACAATCTCCACACAAAACTTTTACCTTCAGTTGCATTGGTAATCTCCACATAAATTTCCAAAATTGGTGCATCTTGCCCTGATTCGCTTGCTCTCTCCTTCAGTGGAAGATTTTTAGGTCGGAAGATTGTTTCAAATACAACTACGAGCTGATTTTGTAGTAAAGATACCCTGAGATGATCTAAATTCCAAGAAAGAGCCAGTGAACCTTCATCAAAAGAAAAACAGTATCAAAATTTAAGTCCATATACTACGCCATGCAAAAAGACGACATGTATGAAGCATTTTAAAAGGAAGTGTGGTTATAATATGTTGGCAGAAACAGCAGTTTAGCACATAAAAACAATCAGGATTCTGAAGTAACATCCAAGCTAGTTTTACAAGCAAAGCATCGTTAAACAAAACATCTAAATCACATACCTCCCTTCTCCTTGGCCTAGCCCAATGCAAACAAAGACCTTTATTTTGTACTCCACCAGGAAATTTATCATAATACCCATTAGTCGCTTACACAAATTCAAAAATTTATAGCACATCATAGTATACAATGGGATGGATTATAATACAGATTTGATCAAATTTCCTTACCAACCGTAGAAAATTGTCACTCTTTCCATCCATGAGCCTTTTTCGATGTTTTGTACTTCAAAAGTCTCTGTCTTTTTTGTGACTGAACGAAAGATACCACAAATGTTTAAACGAAGATCAGCAGAAACATTCTTACTAAAAGCAATTTCAGACTAATCAAAGTTGATTCGCTGACATGAGAGATTCTGGTATGAATCAAGTATTTGCTAGAGATTTACCGCATTATCAGTAGAAGCAAGCTATCATTTGCAAAATAATACATGTGATATCTTTGGAGTTGTTCTGCAGATCTTAACACCCGTTAACATACCCAAATGTTGATACTGTTGTATCTTAGCATTAACCATTCTTGACAAAGTAAAAATAGGTACGGACACATCGGATCACCTTGTCAGAGGCCGCGTTGAGGATAAAATTCATTTTTAAGTGCATCATTGACCCTTATTTGATAAGAAACTGACTTTACAGGTCTCACAAATCACAATACGTGAAACTCAAATTTGAGGAAACCCAAGAGCAGTTTACATTGCCTCGATGAGATTGTTGAGTCTTATTAATACGCTCACCTAACAGTTTTAACTAATATGTTTTAGTGCATTTTAATATTCAGAATTACTCGTTTTGTGTAGTTTTATATTTCAGGTGTACAGAGACTGCAAGATGAGCGCATAAAAGCATTCTTTTGGCATTAATTGAGGATAAGGGCAGCATGACCTTTTGCGCTTCGGAAGCTTCCAAGAATGAGCGTCGTTAATTCGATCAAGACAAAACAAAATCCAGTAGAAAGCTGACTCAAAATGCTACAAATCTTATTTTTTCCTCAAGAAGTGATTTAGAAGTTAAGAGGGCTTAAAAGGAGCTGGAAGTCAGAAATTGCTGGGAAACAAATTTTATCACGGGTGGTTAAGGAATAACGTGGCGCGGGCAAAGAGTAAGTAAGATCCTTAGTTGAACGTAACCCGCGCCATTGGTGATGACATCAGCGAATGGTTCCCCTAATTGGGCTGGGTTTGCTCATTTCTAAATAAATATAAATATATAGAAAGAAACTCTAGCCTAAAATGGACAGAGAGCGATAGGAAAATTGAGACAGAGAGCTATAGGAAGAAGACAGAGGGCATGTCAGACATCATTCGTTCGATTTCTTTTCATTCCTTTTTTATTATTAATTTAGATGATGTATTTCATTACTGTTATAAGTAGCTAAATACATAGTCGCGGTTTGAGACACACGCTTGTGACAAACTGTTTTGAGATACGTTCTTAATTCAATTTTATTGTTTTGCATCAATTCCTACGCATGATTTTGGCTTGATGAGATTATTGAGTATTTGCCTACGATATATCTTGTGATAGTTGGATTCTATAGTTGACTTATTTGATACTTTGCACTAAAAATAAGTAGAAAAATTAGGTATTGAGCATTAATGTTTGTCCATTAATATAATTCACTTGATTTTTCATGCTATTTTGTCGTAAGAGTTCTATTCACGTTTGACTAGTGTGGAACGACATTAGAAGTTATATGCATGTTGCCTTTGTCGGAATGTGTTAGAGTTATGAGATGATAGATTTTGCATGTCGTATAATAAACAGTAAGTTACAAACAGTTGTCTTAAACCGTGTCTGTCATCTTATTAATAACATCTCTGCATTTTTTTTCTACTTTTTGTTATTACCATTCTCGCAACCCCACTCATTTTTAGTTGTTTACAGGAAATTCACTCCGCTAGTCAATTCCTCGTGAGATCGACCCTGCTTGTCATTGTACTAGAAGCTCGTAGGAAAACTAATTTAATTTGCCGCACATGACGAAGCGTATCAAATTTTGATATTAGATACCTATTGTGTTTTCAATTATATATCATCAAAAAAGAGTGAATTATTTAGATCCCAAACACCAGCCTATTAAAAATACACTTCCGTGTAAGTTACATTTAAGCATCAGTTATTTATAAAGCTAACACGGTAACGCTGAACGTATAGGTGACGGCTAACAGTGAGTGGTCCATTATGTCAAATTCCATTCCACAACAGATGGAAACAAGAATCAAAATTTTGGCAATGGCACCATACTTCTATTTTAAAAACAGGATGCATTGCCATTCTCTAAGAAATCTGGCAATAAGGCCCAGCATCATCAAGACTTCAAAGATATATGATTTACATATCCTTAAAGAGTACCTGTTTTCTGTTATTCAGATTTAAGAATGATACATGCGAGTTTACAGCATCAATGACACTTGCTCTTGAACCAAAGGTCAATGGTTCAATCCCCATCAATGGCACCAAGGGGGTAGTTGTGAAATCCTATGATCCTCTTAGGAAAAAAAACAAGAAAAAAAAGTCTCCAGCATCAGCACTGTATACAGAAAATAAGCTATTTCGTTCTTGATGGCATGCTATATCTTCCACCCGCCTCCTCTTTTTAAGAGATGCACAATCAGTACTACTGAGTACACTGTCACTAGATCTGCAGTATCATGGCAGATAACTTGTTAAACATGCCCGGAAAAATAATTAGTATATGAGACACATTCAAATGAATACAAATTTTACATGACAACGACATGACTTTGAGACAAGCTAACATTTTCTTTAATATTTAAACTCAATTGACGAATTCTTTATATGTAAAAATCAAAGCCTGGTTGTCTTATCATTATACTGACACTTATGTGGGTTTTTTAGTGCATCCTTCACAAACTATTCTGCAATCAATTCCTATAATTTTCCGGGAGGGCAAAATCTGTGCTTTATACAATGTTTGGCAAGCGTCGGCCAGCACTTAATTCATATAAAACAGAGCTTTGATGGTCAGAACTCGTCAAATGGTCAGACCATACATCAATGATGGTATGCTAATACATACGTCCCACTCACTTTACCTATACTAAAATTAATCTTTAGAAGGGAAAAACAAAAGTTCATGTAGTTGATACATTTATAAACAAAGTGTATGTTATTAAACAGCAGCAGCACTCGACAGCTGCGCAGTCCGAGCGCAACATCGATTTCGTCCGAGCCGCCCAAACCTAATTCAAAATGAGAAGGGGTGAATGTGTAAATATGAAAAGCTAGGTAATGTAGTTTGTGTAACTCAGGGGTAGGTAATGTAGTTAGCTAAACTTTATTTATCTGTATATAACCGAAACTCTGTAATATCTTCATTTTCAATTTTCAATAAAATATTCCATTTTCTTCCATGCGATCCGTGCTCCTCCGGCGAGTCTTCCAAGCTCTTCCGGCGACCTTGATCGCTCCTTCCTTCATGGTATCCGAGTCGGCGACTACGATATAGTCGACTTGCTCGCTTCGGTTTGATATTCTGATCACATCTTGATGTTCCTTGTTTGGATTGCTACTTGAAGTTCTCTGTTTATGATCACCGACTTTTGTTGATCGATTACTTTCGCTCACATCCTTGAACACTCTTCAGTTTACTTATCTTCATATTCTGATCAGATCTTCCTGTCCAAGATGACTTCAGTTTCTTCCACAAGCATGAACTCTGCACAAAAAGTAAGCAATTCTGATGATGCTCTCTACATAAATCCGAACGAAAATATAAACATTCCTTTGGTTACGCAATTGTTAGAAGGACCGGAGAATTAAGTAACATGGAAAAAAGGCATGATTAGAGCACTTGGTTTCAAAAGGAAACTAGGTTTCATATACGGCAGAGTTAAGAAATCAGTGAATGATGAAAATCCTGATGAATTAGATAGATGGGAGCAGTGCAACAGTGCTGTGTTGTCTGGATAGCTAACTCTGTTTCTAAGGCAATAGTCGGTTCCTTGGTACATTTAGATGATGCTAGTGAGGCTTGGGAAGACTTCGAGGTCAGATTTGGAGGATCAAATGGTCGAGCAGTGTTTGCTATTCAGGAAGAAATATACAGATTGAAGCAAGGGGACCTAACTGTGGCTAGTTACTACAATGAACTAGTGAAACTTTGGGCAGAAGAAGATGCACTAAGTAACCATGATTTGTGTGACTTAGGTGCAAAGTGTAAATCTACAAAGTGCATGTTGCAGAAGAAAGAGCAGGACAAGGTCATGAAGTTTTTATTGGGCATAAATGAAGTGCATTACCAAGTCAGATCACAGATCTTGGCAATGGATCCCTTACCAAATGTCAAGGAGATTTATAACATCATAAGGAGTAATGAAAAACAACAAGAAATGCAAAAATGTACTCACCAGGAGACATCAGCTCTGTATGCTGCCCCAAGGAACCAAAATCCAGATGCTCAAAGATTCCAAAATAATCCAACCTACAGTGGAAATCAATATCAAAGTAAGCAGAAAATCTATGAAGAGAAGATAAATTTATTCTGCACTTATTGTCAGGTGAGAGGACACACAAAAGAGACTTGTTATAGACTAAACGGTTTCTCACCTGGCTACAGGAACAATAAAAGAAACTCAGAGCAGAATAACAGAAATGCATCAAATAACAGTAATGCTAACAATGTTGTTGCTGAAACCATATCTGCAGGGAAAACTGAGGAATGGAGTCTCAAGAAAATCAAGTATCTCTCACAGGAATCAAAATGAGTCAAGAGCATATTAACAAACTTATGAGTCTGATTAATGCTGCAAATGTGAAGGAACCTGACACAACCTCCATTGCAGGTATCACTTGTTTCACATCAATCACTATGAGTAAAAATGACTGGATTATTGACAGTGGAGCTACAGAGCATATCACCCCCTATGCTGATATACTACACAAACTGGAAAAATTGTCAACACCTTATACAATAATTTTACCTAATGGTAACCAAGTGGAGGTGATTTAGTGGGAAATGCACATTGAATGGAAGTATTGAGCTGAGTGATGTGTTACTTGTACTAGAAATCAAATTCAATCTGTTAAGTGTTTCAAAGCTAATAAAGGAGCTCAAAACGACAATTACCTTTACTAATGAGGGTTGTTTTATTCAGGGCCTTGCAAATCAGACTTCCCAATGGCTTGGTAGGCTGGATAGGAAGCTGTTCAAACTGGAAGGGCCTCAGGCTAGAGTATCTGCAACAATTGGAACAAATAAAGATGTCATATTACTTTGGCATAAGAGACTTGGACATGTTCCTTTTGCGAAACTGAAAGTCAGTTTAAAACAATATATTCCTATTGATAATTGCTCTACTGTCCCTACACACTGTGATATTTGTCCACATGCAAGGCAAACAAGACTGTCATTCCCTAGCAGTGCATCTAGAAATGATAACAAGTTCACATTAATTCATGTGGATTTATGGGAGCCATATAAAAGTCCCACAAGACATGCTCAAGGTATTTTATGACCATAGTTGAAGATACATCGAGATGCACTTGGACATTTCTCCTAAACAACAAAGGAGATGCAACAGAACAAATCATTAGGTTTTACAACATGATACACACTCAGTTTGAGGTTTCCATTAAGATACTGAGAAATGATAATGGGCAAGAATTTCTTGGTGCCAAGCTATCAAAGTTTCTACAAGACAAAGGTTGCATACATCAAACTACTTGTCCCTACAGTCCACAACAGAATGAGTACGTAGTAGAGCGTAAACACGGATATTTGTTGGAAACAGCCAGAGCTTTAAAAATTCAGAGTTCTATTCCAGATTGTTTTTGGGGGGACTGTGTTCTTACAGCTACGCACATCATTAATAGAATACCTAGTTCTACTCTCAATGGAAAGTCTCCTTTAGAGGTTTTATTTGGCAAGAAGCCAGACTACAACCACCTGAAGGTTTTTGGGTGTTTGTGCTATATGACCAACAATGCTCCACACAAAGGGAAATTTGATCCTAGGGCTGATCCTTGTGTCTTCTTGGGATATCCTTTTAATCAAAAGGGTTACAAGGTTTTTGATTTAAAAACACACTCTACTCAGATTAGCAGAGATGTCGTTTTTCATGAAGACATGTTTCCTTACAAAGATCAACTCACTTCTGCTGAATGTGATGTATCTAAGGCAAATCCACCAGTGGCATAGTATGATGCTAGTGATGATAATCATAATGTCAATGAATCAGAAGATATAGAAGAGGATTCAAATGGTCTTGATCTGGTATCTGACTCAACAGAATTGAGTACAGACGCAGATGCATCAGAAAAGGTTGTTCAAGATCCTCCCAGGAAGAGATCACAACGAATTCGATCTTTACCACAAAAATTAAAGGATTACGTTTGTGATGTGCCTGGTTCTAATCAAATCAGGTACCCCATCTCTTCCTATGTAAACTACACAGGGTGTACGACTAGCTATCAGGAATATGCTCTTGCTCTCCTTTCTGACACTGAACCGCAAAGTTTTACACAAGCTAACAAAGACCCAGAATTGATAAAAGCTATGGAAGCTGAGTTAAAAGCTAACAACACATGGGAACTATCTACACTTCCTCCAGGGAAGAAGGCCATTGGTTGTAAATGGATTTACAAGGTCAAGAGACATTCAGATGGTAGCATTGTGAGGTATAAAGCTAGACTGGTCGCTAAAGACTATACATAAATGGAAGGTTTAGACTATCATGAGACTTTTGCTCTTGTTGTTAAAATGTCACAATGAGGACATTACTAGCTGTTGCTACATCCAAGAATTGGCCTCTATATCAGTTAGATGTCAACAATGCCTTTTTACATGGTTCCTTAGATGAAAAAGTTTGTATGGCTATTCCTACTGGTTTCTATGTTAAGGAAAGAACAAAGGGCAAGGTCTGTAGACTTCTTAAGAGCTTATATGGCCTAAAACAAGCATCAAGGCAGTGGTACAGCAAATTCAGTGATGTTATGTTACAATTTGGTTTTACTACCAGTCAAAATGATACCTCATGTTCACATATTCCTCAGGTCAAGATTTTCTAGCCCTCCTTGTTTATGTTGATGATGTGGTTCTCACAGGAACATCAGACCTCTTGATTATGAGGGTGAAAGAATTTCTTCATGACAAGTTTGGTATCAAGGATTTGGGACATCAACATTACTTTCTTGGAATTGAGGCTGCTCGTTCTACAAAGGGGCTTTTTCTCAATCAGAGGAAGTATGCACTTGACTTAATTCATTAAGCGGGTTTAATGGGGTGCAAACCATCAGCTATTCCAATAGACCCGAAACACAAACTAGCTTTGTCTACAAGTGCTACACTAGAAGATCCCACAACGTATAGAAGACTTGTTGGGAGACTTATCTATCTCATGGTCACTAGACCGGACATATCCTATGTGGTACACATTCTAAGTCAGTTCATGAGTGTCCTTAGACAGGATCATTTACAAGCCGCATATAAGGTGCTTAAGTACCTCAAAAACGCATCTGCTCAGGGACTGTACTACCCTGTCGATCAAGAGCTTGTCCTCTCTGCCAACTGTGATTTTGACTGGGGATCTTGTCCCATCACCCGACGGTCAGTGACCGGTTTTGGCATTCTTCTCGGGAAATTGCTCATTTCTTGGAAAACCAAGAAACAAACAGTTGTGTCATCTTCTTCAGCTGAGGCTGAGTATCGTTCTATGGCTCACACAAGTAAAGAACTTACCTGGCTTAATCGATTGCTTCAAGACCTACAAATTTCTCTGCAGTCTTCAATCCGCCTGCACTGCGACAACCAGGCCGCTCTCCACATCTCTCGGAATCTCGTGTTTCATGAACGTACGAAACACGTCGAACTCGACTGTCACAACTAGCCTGCGGATGTCTTCACCAAGGGTCTTCCGTCCGAGGTTTTCAGCCGTCTCATTTCCAAGCTCAACGTGAACTTGCGGGGGGGTATTGAACAACAGCAGCACTTGACAGCTGCGACAGTCCGAGCGCAACATCAAGAACAACGTAAGGATACAACAAACATACCCTCTAGCATGAATTTCTCACAAGTCAATGACACCATCCAACGCGCTGCAATAGCTAGATCAGAAAGATGTGAACCCAAAATATAAACAAATTTAGAACATCTATATATATAATAGTTTAGTAATCCACCACCACACATTAGCCAACCATATTTTCCTTCCTAAATCACTCATTTTCGTTGCTAAAGGACACCACAAACACACATGATCAAATAGAGTTTTCCGAAAATACCCGTCCCCTCTATCCCTTATTACACACAATGTCATACAATCCGTATTTGACCATATTTGACCAGATTTATTTCAAAAAAATCTATATAATAAAAAATAAAAAATAAAGTTACAAGTGTAAAGGGAATTGTTCAAAACTTGATGACATCGAATGAATACACGGAAAAATTGAAAATGGAAAATAAAAAATAAAAAATGGAACGGAAAACTTTCGATTTTAATCACACGGACCCATCCCGGCCCATTAAAAATTAAAAATTAAATAAATTTACACACAATACACGGGTCCAGCCTGACCCAAAAATTAAAAATTTTATTTTACACAGATCACACGGGCCTAAAAATTGGTCGATCGAATCACGCACGTATTGACCGGTACGACTGCGCATTCGGAACAACACTTCCCGTCGGGACGACGGGCGGCACGCTAGTGTGAAAAGATTAAACCTTTCAAACAAGAGAATTCATTTTGCATTCAGTTTGTATCGATAATATGAAAGTTTGCAGCTTCAAGGGATCCAGCAACTAATAGTATGCTTATATTCTCCTTCAGAAAGCGATAACAATTGAGAGTACAATGATTAAATGCAAGACTTCTACAAAAAAAGTGCAAGACTTCTGAGTTTTCTCTTGTGCTGACTAACAACAAGGGTGTTTGTGCGTCATTTAATTGCATGTGGAGAAGAATAACTGCGAATTAAGGGGATCAACTCTTGATATTCTTTCTTATATGGAAGACATCAAAGTAATTCACAAAATCAAAGTGTGTCACATAAGCAAATGTGTTAGGTATACAAAGAAATGATATGCGTATATTTGCACTCAGAAAAACAAGGATTATATCAACGACCACCTACCAAACATGAGCCTTACCAAGTTTCCTCTTTGTCCCTCGAACATGTGTTCCCTTCACTTCCGACTCTTCACGAGATTTTTCAACTTGCCATTTCCCAACACCAGTTGGGGATACATGAACCGTAAACCCATCTTTGTCATGTCCAGCAGCTGACTTCTTTCTACTCAAATCAGGTCCTTGTGCAGACTAAGAAACCTTGTTTCTCACATTAGGCGTAACCATTGGTAAAAATCAGTCTACATGATTCTTTTTTCTCTCCGTTTTTTTTTGTGATTAGATGAAGAAAATAATCGATGGCGAGGGGCATCGCTGAGTCTAACGACGTCGTTTTACCGTGTTACGGAAGCACTGCTATGGTTGTGTTGGAAGGATTGTGTAAACTGTATATGCAAGCGACAAGAACTTCAATCGGTACTTGACACTCTGCACACAACATACATGGCTGCGGATGCCTAGCAAGAATGAACTATGAAGTGGTTCATTCAGCAAACTGCAAAACATTTACGGACGAGCATTGTGCAAATTCACATTCCTAA
>JAWWMW010101467.1:0-10903 GCA_035048345.1 Echeveria elegans
TTATGAAAGAGAAGTCGGAGGCACTAGAAAAATTTAAGGAGTTCAAAATGAAGGCGGAGAATGATATTGGAAGGAGAGTTAAATGCCTTGTATAGCTTGTCTTGTGGTACTTACTGTTGTCTCATCAGGTTCTAGCTCAGGCCGTCTACATAATTCTCTGATGTCCAAGTTGTCTTTAGACTTGCCCTGAACATTTACCACCGTGTTGAAAACATTATCAAATACATTTTCTGATATATGCATGACATCCAAGTTATGCCTAACACGTAGGCTGTCCGAATAAGGTATGTCTCAGAAAATACTTTTCCTTTTCAATCTGGAATCTCTATTGACACTGACGTTATGTTATTCAACACCCTCTTCAATGATATTCATCAGCCCAATTCTCTCAATTTGTTGCAACACTTCATAACCATCTCGCATTGGCGGAGCATCATTGAGGACCCTTCTGTCTTCCTTGAAATCAGTCTTGTTGTTGCGGAAACGATGGTCAATAGGTATGAATTTTTTATTGCAGTTAAATCAACACATTTTACATCCATTCTTCAAGTAAAAAGCATCGTTGTTCTCCGTGCAGTAAGGACAGACGTTTTTTTTAGCGGTGTCAAAATAATTGACCAAATTGAGTATTGCTACCCGAAGTCCCAAATGGATTGAATTCATCAGTAGATAATCTCAACCTAACATTTCTTGTCTCTGAAGAAAAATCATGATGCACGCAATCAAAATATTTTCAGGTCTCTCTATCTGAAGGATGACACATTACACCGTCTTCTTGAACGTGCTCGAAGTGCCAACGCATTTGTGAGGCAGTCGCCTCAGAAGCATATATAGTCTTTGCATGCAAAAGTTGAGTTATGGGCAAATAATATGTACGAGAAAATGGCACCAACTTCGTCGTACCTTGCTTCCATCTTGGGTGCTGACATGTCGTGCACGAAATGTAATCCGCACCTGCACTCCAGTATATCATACAATGATTTCGGCAACAGTCAATTATTTTGAACGGCAACCCAAAAATTCTTCACCAATTTTTTAGTGTCATAAAATGATTCTGGTAATGTTGTCTCGGGGTGTGAGATGCATCTGACATAATCTGAAATCATGTCCTAACCTCGTTCTGTCAGTCAAAGTTTGAACTTGAGACTTAACATTTCCGTCGCAGCTGCCAACTGATTGATGCTGCAACTAGGCTATAACGGCCTGTTGGCAGCGTCTAACATGTCGTACATACATTGTGCTTCTGAATTAGGTGGTTCGGAAAAAGGACCTGTGTGTGATGGACCTTCATTTTTCCCAATGTTAACATTATGCTGCACACCAAATCTGTCGTACAATATATGCTGCATATTTTGGAAATCATTATATTGTGGAATATGTGGTGCATCAATGTGTTGTCCATCATCACATAATTAGTCGGTTCTCATTGCTGGGACCGCCTTCGTATTGTTTAGACTCGTCTTGAAATGCAGTAAACATTTCGTCAGTCTCTCCATGTGCCCTCCATTGGAAATAGTTTTGAACAAATCCGCGAGATAGTAGATGCAATTTCACCTTATCTGGAGGAAGAATTCGCCTATTTTTACACTTTCGACACAGACAACGCACGATCGGATCATCTACGTTATTGGTGGGCATAGACATGCAAAACTCCATAAAATGCTCAACGTCAACGACAAATTCGTCGTTATATAACCCATTAATTAAACACACGTACATCCACTCACGTATTTTCTTATTTATATTTACTGTAAAAATATAGTAACGCAAATTAATAAATAACCAAAAATTAAAAAAATAATACACGTAAATAAAATAGCCAAAACTTATATACTTACAAATTTATTATGTTTAAAACTTCTTTGCCGGAACGGACTCCTCACAGCCAAAAACACACAAAAAAATTGATGATGGAGATGATGGTGAATTTTATAGAAACATGGTGCAAATGATGGTATATTTATATACTTGATTTTTTTCGTCCACTAATTCTCCAGCATCCACTTGGACGCAAAATAAAGCATCAATATTTCCGCCCGTGTTTTTCCAATTTTAGCATCCACATGTACGCTAATTTCTTTCTAATCTAATATATATATATTGGACGCTAATATGGAGAAATACGGTCGGAAAAATAAGGATGTGAATATTTGTGCTTTATTCTGCATTCACGTGGACACTAATTTATTTCTAATTAAAATTTTTAAATATTTTACGTCCATGTGGATGCTCATTTATTTCTAATAAAAATATATAAATATTTAGCATTCACGTGGACGCTGATATATATTTAATTAAAATAATATTGCAAAGTATTAATTTTAGCGTCTACGTAGACGCTAATGTATTTCGAATTAAAAATATAAATATTTTCATTTTATTTTTAATTAAAAAATATTGCAAAGTATTAATGTTAGCGCCCACGCGGACGTTAATTTATTTCTTATTAAAAATATAAATATTAAGCGTCCACGTGAACACTAATTTATTTCTAATTAAAAAATTGTAAAGTATTAATTTTAGCGTCCACGTGAACACTATACAATTTCTTTTTAACAATCTGGTATTAGCTGAGAAGAAAATATTTGAAGTACGAATCAATAAAGTAACTTCCTCGAAAGTGGTAAAAAAAACTCCTAAAATATCTCAATTCAACTGACTCGCTGCGTCCTACGTATTTAACGTCGTTAAAATCTCCCATGCCCTTTCAACAGAAAGCGTCGTTAAAAACAAACAAAATTATCTGCACTCCATCCATTCTGACGACATCGTTCTTCTTTGACTACTTAGAGCAACTTCAACGTTTGTCTCTAAAGAGACCTTTTATATAAAACTGGCTCATGTGGCAGTTAATATCTGTTTTCTTTGACTTTGGATGTTCCTTCAAAGTGTATGCATAGAATTTCCCAAGCTTTCTTAGCAGGTTTGCAGTTCGTGATGAGCTTGAAATTCTTCTCGTTCATAGCAGCAAACAAATTATTGATTGCTCGTGAATTAAACGATGCACGTTCTTTTTCCTTTTTTTTGTCCAAAGTGATTTTTTCTTGAGCTCATGCTTTCCTTCAGCGTTAGCTTTAACTGGAGGTTCCCATCCATCTTCAACAGCCTCCCAAACTTCTTCTCCAGTTGACCTTATGAATGCTTCCATTCTGGATTTCCAATATCCAAAGTTTGTGCTGGAATCGAGTAGCGGTGGGCGAGTGATGCTTTCTCCTTCTTTCATAGACATGTCTAAGTGCTGATCGATACTCTGTCTTGTCGAGTAGTGGCTCTGATACCAATTGATATTCTATCAGTGTCATAGAAGTTTAATCCAGGTGCACTTATAGGTCTAGCTATAGGTCGTGTTACAGCGGAATGTATAACTAAGTATATGCAACACGAAATTTGTTAACTCAGTTCGGCTATCTGCCTACGTGTGGAGAGCCTTGCTCAGATTAATATCTCTTGATGTTCCCGTGATCTTGTACAAAGGACATTTTATGCTAAACCCTAACAACCTTTACAACGACTCACTCAACTAAGAGATTATTACAAAACCCGTTCTAAAATCCCTCAGAATGTTAAGTAACTCACGTTCCCTCGCACTGAAACAAGATCAGGTTGATCAGCTACAACCGGCAGTTGTAAATGCTCGCTTGCTTGACCGAGAAGTCTTCTCCAAAATATTCTTCAGTTACGAAGATGTCTTGCTCCGGGAGGAATGACTTTGATCTGGACAGATTTCTGCAACTTATAATGAATGATGTTTGTTTGTTCAATATTATATACTGAAATGGTACTCCAGCCCTTGTGAGCATCGAGTATACTTTGTAGAGTTCCTCTATAAAAAAGTTAGGTGAGTTGGAACAGATATCCTCCCTCTTAGCTGCCCTTAAGGGGGTGAGTTTTAATGACAAATACAGTGGCATTTAGGGTGCCAACCCCATGAACCACCAGAGTTACCACTCTCTCCTCTCTCTTAGCTGCCCCTAACAGGGGAGGTTTAATGGCAAATGCTCTGACATTTAGGGTGCCAACCCCATGAACCCCGGAGTTCGAATCCCAGCATGGACAAAAAAAGTATCATCTCTTAGCCTCTAATGTTGTTCATTCTTGTGGTGTTTAAGACTAATCATGTGGAAAGCTCAGTCATGCCATTTCCTCACTCCACTTTCAGATTTTAATACGAGGGCAAATTCGCAACTGAATCCACCCATCGAGTATTTAAGGTCATTCACATAAGTAGAAATTGCAAATGCTTATCCTCCATATTGTATAAGCTGCTGTACATAAATAGTGCACAAATTAATACTTCACACTAACGGTCAACCCTCTAAACACATTCTGTACAGTGTGCATTTATTTTTGTCTTACAATGCGCCATATGTGCAAGCACGCTTAATCATTTCTTCATATCACCAGCCATGAGTGTGTACCATGGGCGGTGAACCCCAACTGAAACTTTAGCAACCACAACAATGGTTTCTGCTGTATCCAAAAGCCTCGGTGTCAGCATTACAGCACCTATCTGCCTGAGTGCAATTTCGGCAAGTTTCTTCCCTTGAGGTCCGCTACCCCCAAGCACTACTCCTCTTAAAGCAAGGTAGACAGCATGTGACACTTTCTTGAATACAGGGTCTTCAGATTGTAGGCTCTTGGAAATCATTCTGGCCATGATCACCTTTCTCGACTGGAACTTCTCTGTATTATCCTCACTACCATCTAAAAACTTGCTAGTCAATTCCACAATGTCATCAATGCCTGCATCTTCAAAATGGTCCAATAACTCCATAAGTCGGGTCGAGCAGGTCAATACTAAACCCTCCAGATCTACCGGATTCATCACCCGGTCACTCACAAGAATTTGGCGAAAGATAAGGAGGCTGCATTAAAATCAAACTGTAACATCAGAAACAGCTAATTTCATGATCTTGACAGCCTTAAAGAACAGTACAAACAGATAACTGACCTGGTTGCAATTACTATGATCTTCTGAATTTGGGCCTGCACAGATCTGAGCCTTAACAGGTTCAGCTCCATTGTTTCAGGCAATGTTTCATGGCTGAGTCCAGGTACGGCACTTACTAGTTTCAACAGTCCAAGGCGCACAGCAAGGTCAATACCATCTCCATCACATTCAGATTGTAGGGTTGCTACAGATAAAATATATAACAATTTTAATAGATGGTTAAATGAAGAGGTGTGGCGAAGATTACAAGCACGTAATATTAACAAACCTGAAAGTGAAGACACAAAGCTACCAGTTGATTTGACCAAAACATTTCCGCCAGTCCTGAGAGTTGTTGGAGGAAGAAAAGTGTGGGATTCACTCTCATGGCTGCCCAAGGTTGTCATGTAACTTCTGTGTTCATCCCACTCTTGATCCTTGACTTCCCAAACAGAAGAAAACCACAGGCATGTTCGTGGTAGTGAGGTTATAGTCTCTGAGGAGCCATAACGAATGATAAATGCTTTTCTCAGATAGTCTATGCCTGCAGAACCCTTGAGTAAAGGCTCCATCATTCTCATGCGGGCGCTTACTATCTCCTGCTTGAGTTCCTATTGATCAACAGAATAAACACACATTGAACAACAAACAACTTACCATCAGTAACAGATATATCAATTTAACAGGCAAGTGTGAATACCTGGATTTGTTCCAATACAAAACGCAAGCCTTTTATCAAAGCGGTGAGCAACAGAGAGTTAGATTTGGCATCTGAAACACACATGGTTGATAGTTCTGTCATTAAGTTGTGGTACTTCACTTTCCTCTCTTCATCAGAAGCTGGAGAAGATAGCTTTTGCAGCATAACCAAGGAAAACCCCAGAATCTTCCCAAGATAGTCCATGTCAAGATTTTTTGACTTCAGAATCTGCGGGACCAAAAAGGATTAGTTTCAAAATTCAGCTGAGTTAGTTATATGATAACAATAGATCAGCATACAAACCTGACCAAAAGTATTCAAATTTATAGCATCATTTATTTCCTCTTTCCAGCTGTCGGGAGCCAACTTGCCGAACTCATCTCTTACCTCCCTAAGCAAATCAACAATCCGTACATAACCAGAGTCATCCTCCCTCAGAGATTCAACAATGCCGTCCCAAAATGCGGCTTCCATTACTTCTCTAACTTTGGCCTGAAATGAACATTATGACGCAACTTTATGATCAATAATATTTATATAACGAGTAGGTAATAAAACTATTTTAAAGGTAATGAAGTTAAACAAACCTTCACACGGTTTCTATCTTCTTCAATGGTGCTGGAACCAGCAGCGCCAGCATGTTGGCCATGAAGAATTTCATTGACTATTAACTCATTTTCGTTGACAGATTGTTCAATTGACGAACTTAAATTTCCCACTATGTCAGGCTTGGCTGAAGCGGGATCAGAAGAGGTTGCTTCTTTTTTGAACAAGGCTCGAGCCACATGTCTAGGTTTAATGTCCGCTTCGTCATTGTCTGATGAAGTGACTGATGACGGCCTAGGAGGTAGCGATTGGGTAACTGGGGATCCCAATACTCTTTCATTCTCCTTCATTTGAAAATACCGGGCTCTAGTATCAACCAATGCAGATTCCATTCGCTGAATACCAGCTTCACCACTTAAATGTTGAACTTTCTCTCGTAGGAGCTGCTGATCTTCATTAACCTACAATTAAAAATACCACACAAGCTAAATACAAAATACCCCCAAGGACGACAAAATATTACCAAATTCTAATGGATTTAGTTAAATTGATACCTGTTTCTGAACAGCCTTCATATCATGAGTTAAGGACATTGTATCTCCTTCTGATGTCATCTTGCAAGTCTGAATCATAGATACCTCAAGCTGACAAGCAGCCCTCACCAGATCCTCTTCCAACGACTGTGCATCCTTGACCTTCCATACCACAAAGCTATTTAAGAAATTGCACCATGCTCTATCAAATACAAATAACTGTGATCGGAAAGTAAAACGTTCTGGGGATGAAAACCGGGCCTCCACATTGTTTCCACCAACAGGTCCATCAAGCACAACCTTCAACAGCAACTCGAACTCTCGAATAAAAATTTCAGCACAACTGGCCAGAGCCATCTCACGTTCTCCGCTGCCACTAAAGACCGCATCTGGATGGCCCAATATCATGTAAGCACACAGCACAATTCTCACTGGGTATCTTGACAATTTATCACCATTTTGTGTTGCTTGTTTAGCAGCAGCTGTCATCTTTGATGGACTGCTTTTTCTAGAACTTCTAGGGGTGGGCCTCTTTTTTGGAGAAGTAACTCGCTTGAGTAGGTGATCAATATTTTCATGTCTTAATGCACTGCTGCTGGCAGGTGACTCCTGAAAAATACTCAAGAGTCTTTCAAATCGCTCGAGTAATAATTTGACTGCCTGCAAAGTTTCTGAAGACTCTATCAATAGAGCAAGTTGTTCAAATGGCATTGATTTGACATGGTTCTCATTGACTTGCAACGCCGCAAAATCTTTAGTGAGGGCAAGTGTTGTTTTGTTATGCTCAAGATAATTTCTCCAACACCTACAGATTAAGAGAAGTTACAACAATTCATGAGAAAGTAACTCCTGGAACCAGCAACCTCGCAAATCTTAAAGTCTCGGTAACTTAAGGATTATTATACACACTTGCAGTTCATACCGCGATATTTTTTTTGCCAGTAGGTCAGCCTGCTCCTGTGTCTGGTTCCAAGCACTCAAATTAGAATATGACACCCTTCCTCGTAGCTTAAGGTACTCTTCCCGCAGTCTTCTTGCCTGTTATATAGATACGGTCACCAATATTAAAACAAAAAATGAACAATTAATTCTGTAAAGTCTAAATCACATAAACAAATGTAGACAATGCATAAGACTGGCATCCATACCCGTTGCAGTTTATCGTCCAATTTGTTTTCTAATATTTTCCTCTGAGCCTCACGTTGTTGATACACAGATTTGGCCACCCGCCGAACCTGCAACACCCTAGCCCTTGCACGCTTCATTTCTGCCTCTAGTATTTCCAACCGCTTCATCTCAGCTGCTGTTCGCTTTTGGTTAATTGCAGCTCGAATACGTTCCCTATACTTCATCTCCCGAGTCATCCTGCGCAACATTTGCTGTGAGGCTCGTTCTTTCAGTGTTGCCCGTCTCTGTTTATAAGCTTTAAGGATAAGCATTCTATTTTCCTCAGCTTGCTGCACTCGTGACTCAACTTTAGAAACAAGTTCCAAGCGCTCTTTCTCATAACGCATCTCAACCTCAGTCTTAGCTGCTTGACGCAGCTCATCCAACTTTGCAAGACGCATCTGTGCTTCTTCTAGCTTGCTTAATCTGTTTCGCCAGCAATCAACAAACGATTAGTATTTCATGGTCAGGAAATTGGTTCTGGTTTCTTTAGAATCAGCATATAGAATTTCAGAAAAGTTTATAAACCAAGTAAGCATCCATGCATATGGACTTAGGGAGCAAGGCTTCATAACCCATACACGCACACACTACTACATCTCAAAGACTCAAACAAAACAGGTATTTACAACTACCACTATCAGTGCATTATTTTCATAGCAGATGAGAATGTGTTAATAACAAAATCACTAGCCAGGGCATATGATGTAGATATTCCAAACATAAATCTTAATCTAGATTTCCATCACCTTTTTTGTTCCGCCAACTGGAGCTTCAGTTTGAGCCGCTGGCTGAGCTCCTCATCTGGAGACAAAGGTCGCACAGGACTTCGAGGCTTTGGCCGAGCCTTAGTGGACAGCATCTCGTAGAATTTCTAGAACAACATCAACAAACTCTAATTTATAAAAACTTTATTCCAAAAACCTTGAAAGCAGAACTTATAAGAGTTTCAGATGAATAACCATTCGTACAAACTGAGTTTCGGTTGTGATCAAAATCTCCACCTCAGTTTAACAAGCAATGGAGTTTCACATCTTAAATACCAACTACTTCAGCTATCATTTATGACACATATGCTCTACAAAGTAAGTAATCAAGCCTAAACCTCAAAATCATCTACAAGAGTTTCAAGTCAGAAAATCCAACCGGTTGTCATCGAATCATCAGAGGCAAAACCTTCAAAAAAGGAAAAGAAACAAAATCCACATATGAACAAACCAACAACAAACCTGTCTACGAAGATCGGCTTCACGAAGCTTGGCTTCGATATCCTCAGCAGTCGAACAAGGACTCTTCCACTCCAACAGCCTCTCGCGAAGCCGCTGAGGCATAGGACTCGATGGCGATTCCGGAAATTCCAAGGCGACGCCGGACGAAATTCGTTCAGTCTCGGACGAATCGACTCCAGCCGCCATACGTAAACCACGCCGATCGACGAACACCGCAATCAGATTTCAACCAGAGCAGCAAATCGCCGATGACGAAATGAAACAGGCAAATCGAAACAAGTCCGCAAAAAAAAAAAAAAAGATCAATCGAGAGAATCGAGATGAGTTATTTAGAGAGAAGAGAAGATGCGATGGATGTGGAGGAGCGTCGCGACGATTCTCGAAGCTGATCGTAACGGAAAAGTATGTAAGAAAGGGGTTTTGGTTTTGGTTACTTTTCGTTTCGAAATTTGATTTGTTGAGAGACGAGAGAGAAAGGGAATTAGGATTAGGTTTGGCTCATGCCGTTTTGTGGTGCCGTGTTTGGTCGCGTGCTTTTTTTTTATCCTTGTGCGTTTAAACTAATTTTGTACGTTGGCGACTGGGTCAATAATGCCTAGGAATGACAATGGGCGAGTCCGAGGCAAATTAGATATGTTTTACTACGGTTCAAAAATGTTCTGTCGTGCTTCGTCCCGATCCGTCCTGTTCCTAATTATGGCAAATTGAACCGGCTCCGCCTGATCTGCAATTAATTAGGATTAATTAGGATTAATTATGATTAATTAGGATTAATTATGATTAATTATGAATTAATCAGGATTAATTAGTGTTAATCACGAGACGGGGCGACAGACTGAATTAGATCCGTCGCGGGTCGGGGCGACACGGGACAGAACCGATCAACGGAGTTACAGGTCCAATTACCATCCCTAATAATGCCCCTACATTATGTAGGGAATTACGATTTAGGTGCTTTTTAATTATCCTTCAAGGATAGTCGTTTATGCGAAATCAATGCTTCTGATGAGGAATGCGTCGTATGCGGACGAGAATGCGGACATGTATGTTCTAATAAGCACGTTATGTCTTTGTTTCGTTACAATTATTTTTCCTATCCTCTTTTATTATTCATATTTTATTTTGTATCTCTCTTTTTATTTTTTTTATTTTTCATTTTTAATCATTCTCTTTCTTATTGTATCTCACATAACACACGATATTCTCTTTACTATTTTATTCTATATCCACTCATTTTTTTTATTTTTCATTCACAATTTAATATTTCTTAAATTGAATGCCAAGAGGCAAAGAGAAATATCAAAAGCGCATGGTCGAGTTTGTTACACGCGCGAGGGTACGAGAAGGTTGTGGTAAGGTCAGAGTTGTCGTCATCATTATCCACTTCTTTTGTGGCCACCGGCGCACTCGAGGTGTTGGGTTTTCATACGTGTTAAGATAATGATTGAATTTTTATGGAAAAAGAGAAAAATACAAACATGCATATGACGTGCCACAACTTGAGCTATTCCCTCTTGTATACGGAGTATTTCATAATTGGAAAACATTGGATCAGTGTTATAAAACCTGACCCGACCCGGTTGGTTTGATTGGTTGAACCGTGACTCGGTGGATATATTAGATCGGTTCACATGTTAGACCAAACATGCATTGACCCAGTCAAAATTCGGTCAAAATCCGGTTGAATCGGCGGTCTGACCGATTGAACCGATAAAAACCCAGTTTTTTTAATTTAATTTTATTTCCAAAAAATATTGACACTCATTGGATTCGAACCCGCGACCAATTTTTAGGTCAT
>JAWWMW010101487.1:0-20987 GCA_035048345.1 Echeveria elegans
AAGTTAGTAAATGTGTTGTCCCTAAGCCACATTGACTCGAATTTAAAAGACTGTTGGATGCGATGGTTGGTCATCTGTTTCTTTAGTTGGATTAAAAGCAGTCTATGATCTGATGCGTTGGCAAAGCCCAACGATACTGAGCTATCCCGGAAAATGTTGCACCATACAAGTTACCTACTGCTCTGTCAAGTCGAACTCTTGTTTCTCTGTCTCCGCATCTTTTATTAGAAAATGAAAGTCGAATTGTTACGTTCTCTCGCGCCCTCCATTTCCCGTGAATGAGAATTTCATTGAAATAGCCAAAAACCATCCAAGGCATGTCACTGAATTCACTGAGCTTACGCAAGAGGTCCCAGCTATACTTCCTTAGATGAATTCTTAGATTTTTCGGAAAAAATATTTAATCTCAAAGCCGTTTCATACCTGATCTCGACATCGATATGATAATTTGAGTACCACGTCTAAGTCGTTGTTCCATAGCAACGCCATACCTCCCGCAAGACCTCTTCTTCCAATTGCGAGACAACAATTGTAACCGAGATTAAATCTCAAGTGATCCCACTCCTTAGCCGACAGTTTTGTTTCTATTAATCTAAGGATCCTCGGCTTATAGGATCGAATAAGGTCTTTCAGAGCCTGAACCGCGCGCGGTAGACCTAGTCCGCGGTCGTTCCAACTTATGCAATTCATTGTCGCAGGCGGGGCCGATCTTCGACCTCCGCCCAATCGGTATAGCCCAACATGTCGACTTCCTTGAGAGAGTCCCCTGTGGGAGTGGCTAGACGACTATTCATTCACCGGGTACATCTGTTATCTGTACTTGCTTCAGAACTAATTTGTCAAATTTCACATTGTCACTTAGTTTCGCCCTTTTCCCGCGGGTTAGTGAGGTCTATAGCTCTGTGCCGTTTGTTTTTGATTTGGGATGGTGGAGTAGGGACTGAACTAGCTTCTTGGGCCATCTTCGCTTTACCTTTGTCTGTTGTTATGGTTGGGCTGGTTTCATTATGTTTGGCCCAGGAAGCTACATCAGTTTCCATCACGTGAGTAGGATTGAGAGTGGCGTTTCATTTTTAGATGTTAAGAAGCTCGCGTGCAGAGACAGAGGGTAGTAACTCGGCTGAAAAATCTGCTCGGTCAATTAAATGAGATCAATTTACTCAACCATCAAAGAGCAATTAAATAAAGTATTATGCATGGGCTTGAAAACATTATGGAGAGAAATTCATCAGATAGCATTGAGGAGAATTAATTCGAAGAATTAATTTGAAGAATTCAAATAAAGAAGGAATTATGAGTCATCATAATGATAATTATTCAGCCATCAATTGCTCTTAATGAAGGCTACGAAAATGAGATATTCATGCCAAAGTAATAAAGAGAATGAAGAGTTTTCAGGGAATAATGATGGAGTTTTTATGGAGAGAAATTATGGAAAAGAAGTTATTTTTGGAAAATCAAATGGAGAAAAGTAAAAGGCTTCTTAGGGCACTATAAAAAGGGAGACTCATTTCATAAGAAAAAACACTAACTCCACAGGCCATAGAGCCACTAAATTTAAAGGGAGCTCCCCCTCATGTGGAGCTACCCGACCACACCGAAGTCTGATTTTCACAAGAAGCAAGCCACGCTCGAAGACCCGACGATAATTCTAAGCATTTCTAACTTTATCTTGTTTACTTTTATTTTAATCATGTAATTTGTTCTAACCTCATGACGGGATCTAATGAATTCTTAGTACTCATTAGTGTTTGAACATTGTTACATACATTTTTATGAATGATTGAGTTGAAACAAATATATTTAGCCTTCACTTGTGTGTTACATGATTACGTGTCTTGACAAAATACTTGTCATAACCGCATGAGTACTATAACTCGTGGAAGTATTCCAATGGATGAACTCAAGCTAGTATTGTTCCTAAAAAGGGCAAATGCTAGTAATGTACGAGGTTAAATATTCTTAAATCGGGAGTATAGCTTAAATTTATACCAGTGCGGCTATACGAACGACGAGAGACTAGTATCAAAAGTATTCAATAGATTTAGCTTAAATTCTTACCAGTCCGGCTAAAGAAGTTGAATTCTACAATAATAGTTCAAATTTCCTACCAATGAGAATTAATACATTAAAAATAAAATCTGATTTTTAGGGTTTAGTGAGTCATTAGTTTTAGTACTCATTAGTGTATTAATTATTTTGTTTTATTAAAATGTAACGACACTATCTTCTATATATATAATAAAATAGGATGGTCAACCGGTCCTATAGCGACAGAAAAAAACTACTGGTAAAACCTTTAAAATCTGTCACTAAAACTCAAATATATTTACACATTAATAGCAACGAAAATTTAAAGACCGTCGTTAAACCATATAACCTTCCGCCGCCAAAACTCACATATATATATTTATCCATTAACAATAAAAAAAATTAAATTTAATTTAATAAAAATATAAAATAAAAAAAATAAAAAGTGGAGCGGGAGTTATAAGAAAAAAATTATAGTGAGAAACGTTGGAAATCTTCATGAAAATCGAATGGAGACATGGAAAAAATTTCCGTTCGGGACGACAGAAGCGTAGCTAGTTTATAATAATTTTCTTTAACAACTCCACATATTCAACCAGTGTTGTTAAACTTGGACCGAACCGGCCGGTCCAATCGGAATCCGACTGGTTCGTCGGTTCGATTCTGCAATTGAACCGCTCATGTAATTGATCCGCTCAAATTGGATTGAACCGGCCAGAAAACAATAGGGTACCAAGTGATTGTTTCCGCCGCATTCCGTCGGAACGACGGACGGTAGATTAGAAAACAAACCTACAATCAAACCTAAAATTACATTGTTAGCCTATTCTCCATCATTAATTGTAAATATGACATTAAAATTAAAGATAACGGGCCGACCCGACCCATTAAATAAAATTTTGAAATTTAAAAATAAAAATATTAAAAATTAACATTAAAAATAAGATTGAAAATTAAAAATTAAAAATATTAAAAATATTAAAAATAAAAAAATAAGCAGAAAATATTTAAAATTTATTTAAGTGAATCAAATGGAGACAAGAAAACATGTTAATAAACCTTGAAACCTATATTGTATGTTAAAAATATAAAAACTTGAATTTGGACATCAAAAGCACAGATTAGAGACTCACAAAGATGGCCGCAGAAGAAGGAAAACTGGGTGAAGAATCTGCAGTTTTTCCGCAAAGTTCACATGTTAGACAGCAACTTCGAAAAATCATATCTTTTCATTAAAAATGAATAAGTATTTGCAGAAACCATGTTAAAAAACCTTGAAACACATTACATAAAGGGAGACTAAGAGATTATTAAAATTTGATCCTAAGCAGTGAGCTGCAATTTGTTGCAAAAAATTAAAAACGACAGAAGGTCATACTGTATTATATGAATGGATCCGAATCCTCCTGTATTATTGACGCGATAAGAGAGAAGAACCAGGTAAAAGAAAGAGTAACAGCTACCGAAATGGGAGGCAGAGGAATAGAATTAGTATATATTTTTGATGGCCCCAGTCTTCTTCAGCATTTGCATATTCAGTTGTGCATCTTCATTGCCATCCTCATCACCAGGTTAGAGATTATAGCATGTAATTCTGAATCCCTCTTTTTTTTCTTCACTTCATTCAAAGCATGATCTGATCTGAACCGACCTTCCTGCCTCCACCACAGATCGGAAATACGCAAGCACACAATCATTCGAAAGTACTATTAGCAGCATACAAGAAACCAAAGCTACTACATTTCCTCAATATGGTTCTCATCATGACATCCCTTACCCAGTCGAGGTGGAGGAGGTGGAGGTGGTTGTGGCAAATCTGGTGGTCGGTTAGGAGCCGGGGCAGGAGGCACAGCCACAGGGACAGGAGGAAGTCGCAAATCCGCATGCAACCAATCTGCAAAAGTTTTTTCATGGCTGTCCCTGGCGGCCCTAGTCATGCTGGCAACTCTTAATTTCACGATGTAAATAAAATTAAATTCAATCTGAACACTTGCCGAAAAAAATAATTCTTTAGATAGCGATATTGTATATTTCTTCATATTGTCAACGCCGACGATACCATATGTAAATTAGTTTTCCTGCTCCGGAATATTTGAAATTTATACTGTATAAACCATACCAACCTCTACTAAAGCAGCATATGGTATGTTCAAGGCTACTGGGGGCTCTCGGCAGTTTCTGTTCAAGAAAGCGTAGATCATTACAAGTATCTTCTTAAGGAAATTTGAGCCATTGCGTACTTTCAAGTGCGACTGTCCAAAGAAATATGCTGTCCCGCTTTCTCTTGCATCTATCAGCTCTTGGAGCTCCCTCCTGACTGCCACTCTCATTTTAGGACTGTATGGAGGAAGTTCGAACCTCACCTTTTTCTTTCTTTTGGTAGTTATGACTGGAGTGGTGACGGTAGTAATAGTAGCTGCACGAACTGGCTCTGGTGCATCATGTGATGTGATCTCAAAGCAGGTCTTGGGAGAGCCTGTCTGAAAAACTGCGGCTTGATTGTCGTTCACCGGAACTAAAGCATTTCCACCGCACATTGGGTTCTCAATGATCATCATTCTACCATCTGGTGAGCACAGCGATTCGATATCTTCTTCTTCCTTAGATATGAACTCTCCGATGGAGCTAATGATCTGATCTTCAAAGTCTCCTGTGTCCCTGACCTGGTCACAGTACCCATATCTGACAATGCACCTGTAGATTTTATATTCTTTTGGACCAACTCTTCCAACTAGATATCGACGACTTGGTAAGACATTAGGCACTGGCATAGACGTGAATGACACAAATATTAAAACCTGATGAAACGCCGGGAGATTTGTGATGAAGTGGGAAAAGAAAGCTGGCATTCCAGAAACCACATCAGTACATATAAATCCGATTCCTGGTACTCTAGAAACCCCGAGACCCTGGCCGAGATCCGTAAGCCATTGCGTGGATACTTTGTTCTCCACATCAAATTCATACTTCTTTTTGGTTCCGTAGTGCCAGGCCCCCATTACTGTAAAGAAAAAAATGACGAGAACAACCAGATACCAAGCCCCTTTATGAAAATTCATCAAGCATGCAGATACATACATTGCTTCAATGGAGCCGAAGAATATCAGAAAGCCTCCAGCTACGTACATTCTCTTCTCCCAGTACAAAGCAATCACTAATGCCATTAGACAGGTCGTTACACACATTCCTCCTATAACAGCTAAACCTGGATAAGAGCCAATGATTTTTTTGTAAGAATAAACAACAATATTCCAATTTCCAAACCTGAAAGAGATTTTTGCTAACACATTTAGTTTCTTGCACTCAGTAAGAATTCTTAAGGTAGAAGCAAAACTCGATTTGAATATTAACTTACTTGTTGCATTTGCGATTTGTCTAATGTCATGAAAGCCAATAACGGCAGTCAGGCTCAGGATCATCAGTACCCAGTTAACATCAGGTATATAGACTTGACCATTCGTTCTGTCAGATGTATGGATCACCTTTACTCTGGGAAAACTACCTAGTGCGACGCACTGGTTAATAATTGAAAAAGTAGCTGTGATAGTTGCCTGGCTTCCAACCACAGAAACGAGAACAGACCAGAAGATAAAAATGTCACGAGATATCGTTCCTGGACATGAAAGTACACAAGTTTAGAACAAGATCTCAAGAATAACGACTTCAAATCATTAATTTCAAAACCTACTAAAGAAAATACGCAACTTGCCTGGTACTGATTCACTAAGATGATTGAAACTGCGGGAAGGTCCAATGTTCTTGGCTATAAATGCTGCTTGACCCGCATAACTCAACAGCAGAATCGGATATACGAGAAAGATGAACGTTTTCTGCAGAGACACACAGTATCATGCCTAAGAGTATTGTATCAAAATGAAAAAATTATAAAAGAGTAAATATTTCAACAAAATGATGTAGGTTATCCAATTAACCTTGATTGAGTTTGTCGAAAAATGTCCTAGATCCGCAAACATGGCCTCCGATCCTGTAAAGATAAACCAACTTGAATTGCTACTCATTTTGCCCATAACTTCTTAAGAGTTTGCAAGGAATAAAGACTGAGCTTTCTGGAAATTAAGTTCGAAAAAAACCTGCAGAACACAGAATGATGCTGCCTAAAGCCTTCCAGTAAGTGACATTGAGTTTCCTTATGAATCTAAACATGTAGAGTGGTGAAATGCAATAGAGGATCTGGACGTCCCATTTGACAATATTGTACATACCCACAGCCCCGATGAATACTAGCCAAACGATGACAACTGGGGCAAAAACAAAGCCAATTTTGTGTGTCCCAAAGTGTTGCAATGTAAAAAGGCACACCAATATTGCACATGCCAAGGGGACTGGGACAACTGAGGTTTTAAAAAAATTGATATAAGTTACGTACTAGACAGTTTTTGGCATCAAACATATGTGAGGGAAACTGCTTACGTTTCAAATATTTGATGATCGAATGCTGCTTAGCGTGAGAAGAGACATCTGCCACACGCACAAAAATCAAATAAACTTATCAACCCCACACTTTCAAACGTCTTGATCATCAATTTCAGTCAGGATACTCACATCGGTTTGTTATGTCAGTCAAGGAACGCTTAACTCCCTCCGAAGCTGACAATACTGACATAAAAAAAGAATAGGATAAAATGCTAAACGATTCGCTTGAAGAAATTTTGAAGCAAGTGGGGAGTAGCACGTTACCTGAAATAGCAGGTGTGAGTACTCCATCTCCAACGATCATGCAAGCACCAAAGAGAGCCAAAAACAACATCAAAATGTGGCTGCTTTTGCGCCCTTTAATAGCCCTTCTAGCTCTTGATTCCTTTTTGATGACCAGAGGGGCTTGCTTCTCACATTGTGTAAGATCATCCGAGCATTTATCTGACGGAAAAAGGCTTACATTTGCATGCCTACAGAGTAATGAATACATGGCAAATGGACCGCCTGCACCAGCACCATCACACTCAGTAAATGTCACAACTTTTACTATCTCCTACCAAAAATAATAATTTCAAAAATAACCAATGAACCGAGCTGAACTTTGAAATTATTGAATTTACACATATTTGGGCAGTACCTTCTCCATTGTCATTTGCGCGGAGTACTATGGTTGCGTACTTAAGCAAGGAAATGATAGTCAAAGTCCAAAAGAGAAAGGAGAAGAGCTGATAAACTTCCTCGGGGGATTTAATATCCTCTGGACGTATAGTCCCAAACACATAGATGGGCGCAATGCTCATCCGGCCATATATCACCCCAAGGCTTTGAAATGAAAATAGAAGCCTATTCCTCCACGCACTCTTCTGCTCACAACAACAAAAAAAGTAAATGAATCAGATCAAAGGCTAATAATTAACTCATGAGAAATCACAACAAAAATGAGATTCAGAGCGGTCACCGCAAATTTTATAGATTAGAAAAGGACATGAAATTTTTTTATATGTGCAAGATAAAATGACATCAAGTCCAGTTTTCCAAAATTTACCAGACCAACAAATTAAATTTAAAAAAAAAAAAACTGGAAATTTGAAAGAGATGATGAATTGAGGGAGACCTTAACAGTGGTGCCGGAGAAGGGGGGACTGAGCTGTGACGGCATCGATTCGCTGACGCGGGTGGTGAAAGAGAGAGAGAGATAAGAGTGATAACTGAAAACTCAGAATGCAGACAGAGAGAGAGTGAGAGGGAAACAGGGTAGCGGGATACCCGAGGCGCACGTATGGTGTGAGTGCGATGACGACGTGGTTAACGAGGATGACGAGGGACGGGAGACGACGTCGTTGTCGTTGCAGTGAAACTGCCGTCCGGATTTGTTTTTTTGATGGATACATAATCATGTTTTAAAATATGAAGAAAATAAAATTTAAAAAAAAATGTCTTTTTCATGAGAAAATTGGAAAAAAAAATTTCATTTTGTTTATCTTTTATTTATTTTTTTACTATCAAACACATGTTTTATTTTCACTCAATTTTTTTTTATTTCTTTTTTTCCGCAACCAAACGAGGATCTAAAGAATGAAAAGTATTCCCACTCATATGGGTGAGAAATGAAAAACCTTTATAAATAAAAAATAAAAATATTATAAATACGAATGAGGGGGGGACACTTTTATTACAAAATCATTATCAACATGCCATCACTCTCATTGGAATCTTTAAAGCGACTCTTTTTATGTTTTTTTGCTATAGTAAAAAAGAAAAAGAGGCACCGATGCATTTGGAGGAAACGGGGAGAGCATAGCAGGGACGCGGACGGAACAGATATGCTTATTGATATTAATATTAATTATTATTATTATACATGAAATAATTATTCATGTAATATGCTTATTGTTGTCGACTTGTCGTTCCCGAGGTAGATGAAGAGTCGTGGTGTTCATACAGTGGTCAAGTCAGAGGTGAGCACTGATAGCAACACCACATGTTTGAATTGAAATTTAAGGCAACTTTACTTTTTTAATTTTCTTAAAATAAAATAATGAAAAGCTCCAAATTTGTACGCAAATGGAGAGGCTTTTGTATTTCTGATTTACTTTCCATAAATGTTTAAATATTGGATGAGATCAAGGGGGCTGTGGATGACATGCCATATCAAATTGTACAAATCTTCTGTAATAATAACATCCTCACCGGCCGGATAAGTTCTATTATCATTTTACTAGTGTACCGTCCGTCGGAACGATCACTTGTTATCTGTTTTTATTATCCGTCATTCCGAATGCGCAATCAAACCGTTCAAATAATAGTTCGCTATGCAAGCATTGCAAGACTGCGTGAAAAAGTTGGATGTATGAACATGGTTTATATAGAGTAGATTTTTTAGTTCGTGAAGTAGTTTAAGCGATGTGGGATAAAAGTGTTTTGGGTCTGAGTGTTTTCGGCCCTGAGTGTTTTGGGCTGTGACATATTTTAGTAATAAATTTTATAATTTTAGCGACGAAAAAAGTCGTTGCTATATGGATGATTCAGGACACCATATTCTTTTATATATTAGATAGTGATGGAAAATTACATTAGAAATACTCTAAGTATATAAAGTATAAAAAATTAATAGTCGTAGATATAATTTGGATTGACAGTTAAGAATATATTTTATTTGATAATTAGATTCATCAAATTAATACAAATTAATCAAAAAGGGTAAATCAGTCATTTGAGATTATCTAGTTAACTGAAAATTAATTCATTAAATTATAATCAACAATCAAATCATCATTCAATCAATTTCAAAAATTAGAGTAAGTTTTTAACGGCTGGAATTTTGAAGGAGCATATCTGTCGATCCATCGCACAACAGCCAACCGTCGCGCCTGCCGAATCCAGCTATGCCAGACGCCATTGTCAATCCCATTTGAGAAGTGCTTGTCATGTCTATAATGTGGACAAGTCAAAAATTAGAAAACTCAAATAGGGATTAGAAAAACTGTACATGAAATAGTGCATAAGATTCACGAATTATGTACATCAACTGCATGATTTTTAGTGTGGACAAGTAGGAACTTATAAACATCAAATAGGGAACAGAAAAGATTACTGAATACAATGTTGTGAAAATCGAACCGATGACCGACTCGATAAGGTCATAGGGACACGGGTTCATGGGTTCAACCGGGTCGAACCGGGGGCGATGCATGAGTCGACTCGAAATTTTAAATAATTTTAAATAATTTATGTATTTAAACAATTATAATATATTTTTGTATACACCTATATTTAACACAAATAATATAAATTATATGTAAATTATTTATTAAAAACAACATTATAGATCCAATCATATTTAATAGAAAAATGATACAGTCTTAATTAATATTCTTCCTAAACCGTATCGTTTCAAAATTGCAGCAAATGGTTTGGATCGGAATTCCCACAATTCGATAAATAATCATTTCAGTTTCTCACTCAATGTAAATAAATAGAAGGATGTACATGTACTGTACCAACTATTTATTCCATTGAAAATCAAAAAGTCCAAAAGTTTAAAAATAATTTTGTCCTTTATTTATACAAAATAAGTTATATTATTATAAACTTAAATAAATATGAAAATTGAAAATTCATTTAACATGGCAAACCTCTGACGATTTCGGAAACGCTCCGACGATTTCGGAAACGCTCACACTGTTTTCGGTTGGCATCTATCAATCCTCTAACCCCAAGGCCAGTTGTCCCTACGCGCTGCCGCCGCAGTGACGAAGAGGAGGGGGTTGGTTTTTGCATATGGTTGGGCATCGAATTTGAAATTGGTATATGGAGGATTTCGTCAGATCTACAGGTTTGTCCTCGTTGCGTATGGTTGGAATCTTGAGGACTTTCAAGTTTGCTGTGTTCCGCAATTGTTGCAGTCACTCAATGGGAAGCAAACTGTATTATAAAGACGAATGTTCAGATGAACGTGACAAATCTTCTTGCGGCTATCCTCCTTCCGGTGGCGATCTTCTGCCGTTCTTTTAGGCCATCTTCTCCGAAGCCGAACTCGTCCTCGCGCATCACTATTCTCGGTTTGATAACTGAAGAAATGGAAGAAGTAATCTGATGGGGACGGATGGGAGGCGTTTGATGACGGGTGTTAGGTGTGGTGCCAGTAAATATGTAATCACATATCCCACTTGCATCATATAATTGGGGACTGGAGACGGTCGTTTGCCAAGATACTAAATGCCAAGATCAGACATCAGACATTAGAGGAAAACATCCGAAGGGGCCGTTTGCGCAGTGTCTAAGTTTGGAAAATTTAGAATAACTGGTCACCGTTACATGTTAATCCCTAACGTGCAATCCAGTTATAATTTCTCTTCTCAACTACCGAGTATTTCTGTGGTGAGTGAGAGTTTTTCATTCTCTCTTTATCTACGGGGCAATTTTGTAGTAAGTGAGAGCTTTTCATTCTCTCCTCGTCTATGGAGCGATTCTGCTGATAGTGAGAGGTTTTATTTTGAGCGTCTATCACTTGTTACACTGCTCAGTTTGTTTATTTGTGCTTTATTTTATATTTTGGGCGTCTATCACTTTTCAATTAGTCACTAACATACATTGATCTTCATTCCGGGCTGCGTTCCCGTATTGTGTACATGTGTGTATACTTTGAATCTCATTATATATTGAGAACTTGTAATCAAAAAAAAGAAAATTCATTTAACATGCTTATATTTTACTGTTTACCACAGAAGTCAGAACCTTGTCAACACCAATACGACTCCGTTTCATCGACGTTCGAACCAAAAGGTCCAAAACTACCCAAAACGACAGTGTTAGAATGACCATCGTCAAACATCTCAAACGTGTATCGACACAATTCGCAAATCCGAACATTAGGGTTTTCATTTACTCCAAAAATCCCATTCTTGAATTGTTAACCTGAACGCGGCATCAAACCATTCACTTTACAGAAGGATTAAAAATACGCAATCGCCGAATTAGGGTTTTTTTTTGAACTGGTACGTCGCACGCTTCCTTTTCGATGCTTTATTGCGTGGTTGATTATGTTTTTGTTAGGTCAGTGATGATGTGGCATTATGTATAGATGGATTGGGCGAATGAATGAGTCTTAGTATATTGTAATTTTTAGGGTTGTGTTGGAATTTGATTTGGTTAACTGTGTGTGTGTGATGTGTTTTTTGTGATCAGGTGCTGACTTGTCGGATTTCGGATGTTTAGTAGTTCAGTGTAGGGTTTAGTGGGAGTGATTGGTAAGGTGGCAATGAGGTCACCGGACAACAATACGAGCGGTGGAAGTAAGAGGGGGTTGAGGATAGTTTGGATTTGAAGAGTGAAAGAGGAAGAGATGAGGAGGAGGATTGGGAGGGAAGTGATAGGAGGAAGCATTGGTCTAGTAAAGCGAGGAAGTCTAGTGGTGGTGCGGAGGATATTGAAGGGGTTGCTGTGGGGATAAAGAAAATTTTGGGTGAGCGAAGTAAGAGTAGGAAGAGGTCCAGTGGATCAAAATATAGTGACGAAGATGATTCTGATGCGAGGAGGGAGAGGGACCGGGAGCGGTCTAAGCAGTCTGGTAAAATTAAGGAGGAGAGTAGTTTAGAGAAGTTGAGTACTTGGTACCAAGATGGAGATTTGGATAAAGATGGTGGTGAAAGGTCTAGTAGTAGAGGGTACAATCGAGGTGATGAAAGTGATAGAAGAAAGTCATCCACTTCAATCACTGAGAACGATAAAAGCTTGAGCAAAGAAGATGCTCCTTCTGAGAAAGATGATTCTGGTAGGCACCACAGTACCACAGTCACACCGGAGGCGGAACGTGAAAGAAGTAATAATTCAAAGTCAAGAGAAGGGGACAGGGAGTTTTATGTGGATGAAAGATCCAGAGGCAGTGATGATGGTTACATGGACAGGAGAAGGGACCATAGTGATAGCCCTGGGGTCCGCGGGGATGCCGCTTATTCTCATGGTAGAAAACGGGATTTCCAGAGGCTTGGTTGTGTTCGGAATGAGAGCGAGAGGCATCATAGTCGATCTAGTGGTGATGTTATAGAAATTCAGACGAAGCCCGTTGATTATGAAAAAGGGGAATCAGGCTTTGCACCAGCTAGGAGGGCTGATGCTGTGTATCCATCAAGCTCAAAATCAGCAGCCAATGTTGACGACTGGGCATATGGACGAGAAAATAGGGGAAGAAGAAGTAATGTGCCTCCCCACCCCAGGCCAGTGATGATTCAAAAGAAAGATACTCAGATGATGCAGCTCAGGATCAGGCATTGTGGCAAGAAGGAGATGACAATTTTGGAGGAAAAGGAAGAGGTCCGAAAGGGCCCATACCAGGGCGCAATGCCGGGGGTCAAAGTACTACTAGTGGTTCTCAACCGCCCTTTGTAAACCAGGATCCAAATAGAATGGGATTTCAAGGAGGGAAAGGAAGTAGACCTGGAGGAGGTACGTCTGGTGGAAGAAACAACCATCAGGGTGGATTTCCACCGTTGGGGTCACCTTTTGGACCTCTTGGAATGCCACCACCTGGGTCTATGCAGTCGCTGAATCCTGGCATGTTGCCAGCACCAGGTCAACCCATGTCCCCCCCTTTTATTCCACCTGTTATCTGGCCTTGAGGAAAGGGAATGGAGATGAACATGTTAGGAGGGGTATCCCCTCATCCCGGACAATCTGGCCCTAGGTTTCCTCTAAATATGGGGGCTCCTCCGAACCCTAATGTGTTTTTCAATCAGTTAGGATCAGGCATGGGAATGCTACCAAACTTGCCTGGCCCTGGTTTTATGCCTATGATGCCTGGTGGACTCGCAGCACCACATGGTGCAGATCCAGGGAATTGGGGGCTTCCAGAAACCAGTGGGCCACCTGGCAAAGCTCCTTCGAGAGGTGAACAAAATGACTACTCGCAGAATTTTGTCGACACGGGTATGAGACCCCAAAATTTTATCAGGGAGCTAGAGCTCACAAATGTAGTTGAGGATTATCCGAAGCTGCGAGAACTTATACAGAAGAAGGATGAGATTGTGTCCAGTTCGTCTGCTCCTCCCATATACTACAAGTGTAATCTTCGTGAACATGTGCTATCTCCTGAATTTTTTGGCACCAAATTTGATGTTATTCTCGTTGATCCTCCTTGGGAGGAGTTTGCTCATCGTGCTCCTGGTGTCGCAGACAATATGGAATACTGGACTCTTGAAGAAATCATGAATCTAAAGATTGAGGTTAGTACTTATTTACTCAGAAACCTCGGGATTCTAACTCCTATTGTACATGCCTACAATCCTATATCTGATTGTCGATGAAACATTTGTTTCATTTGAATCAAGACTGTGGTGATTGGTTCTTTACTCTCCCCAGGGACTGTGTTTTGAGATTTCTGTGTGTTTACAGGCAATTGCAGATACTCCGTCGTTTATATTTTTGTGGGTTGGTGATGGAGTAGGGCTTGAACAAGGGCGCCAGTGTCTTAAAAAGGTATCTCGGGACAAGCATTCATTTGCTAATTTAAGCACCTATTAGCTCAGAGGCACACTCATGTTACTTGTGGATAAGCCACAAATATATCAGTGTTGATTATACTTTTGTACCATGTGTAATTCATACTGTGTTATACTGATATGATCATGGTTATGCTGGTGGAACTTCATGCACTACATTATAGGTTCGGGTTTATGTGTCATGTCATCCTAAAATTTGTTTTATTATGGTGCTGCAGTGGGGATTTCGTAGATGTGAGGATATTTGTTGGGTGAAGACCAATAAGAATAATGCCACCCCGGGTATGAGGCATGATTCACGTACATTGTTTCAGAGGTCAAAGGTCTCTTATTACAGTAATACAGTTTCATAGCTTTTTAAAATATTTTGTTTTCTAATTCCTTATCTATTTTTTTACCTTATCTGAGCATCCCTTGGTTTTGTTTCTTCTGTATTTTGTAACAGGAACACTGCTTGATGGGGATTAAAGGGACTGTTCGCCGCAGTACTGATGGTCATATAATTCATGCTAACATTGACACTGATGTAATCATTGCAGAGGAACCTCCTTATGGTATGTCTTTTTTAGTGTAATTAGTTAGCACCTTGGTGGTATCTCTTTCTTGGATTTGGAGTTTTATGCCCCAGTCAAGGAAAACTGCTGTTATGAACACATTCCATTGGTAACTGAAAATATATGATCCATGCCTATTAAAAATAGATTGCATAGTCAAGTCCAATAAATCTTAATTTAAAGCCATACCGGTTTCAGCATTGCTATGCTTCTTGGAGATTGTTGTGGTTTCAATCGCTCTGTGTGTCTTATGATTTTTTTTTTGGGAAATGCAAGCAAAATAAACAAAACTTGTGCAGTGCATCTGAATATAATACAATGTGACATTTTTTTCCTGATAACATATTAACATGGCGTATATTTATACTGTAACTGTGTGACCAATAACATCGCAGGTTCAATGGAAAAGCCTGGAGATATGTATCGCATTATCGAACATTTTTGCCTGGGCCGTAGAAGACTTGAACTCTTTGGTGAAGATCATAATATTCGTGCGGGGTGGCTGACACTGGGTAATGGACTGACATCATCCAACTTCAGTGCTGAGGTATGCTGCTTTGTCAATCCAAAAGTAAAATCATCTGATAATTGATATTTGGCTGTTTGAAGATATCTTATATTGTATATCACAATAAATGTTACCGGTTTATAAATGTCCATCAATATGAATGATATAATGTTGGAGTGTCTATATTTATGTTTCTTCCATATTGAATATTATCCCTGCCACTTTCTGAAATTTATCTTCAAATAAGGTATTTGCTTTCACTGATGTAGCTTTCTTTAATAGCTTTTGTGCATGCTGCTCACTTAATTTTGCAATATGGTAAAGGACAACAGGATCACTGAATGAAACTGCTGGTGCCTGACCAATTCAATTATTGCTAACTTATTTCGATATGCTCTTTTGCTGATTATTTACTAGACTAGAAAATGCTTGCTTGCTTTTGGTGAATGAATAATTACCAATCATATATACATTAGAGAGCCAATTCAGAAACAGCAGATTAGTTGGAAATTTGCATCAGTGAGGTTATCATGTATATATGCCTGACATATAATGCTTCTATATTAAGGAAGAGTCAGAAATATACAATTGCGTAGCCTGCTGGATAGGAATAGATGTCAGCGCTGACTGTTGGATATGTTACGGTTCTGGTATGGACTACGGTAACATATGCAAGATAGTTACTTTGGGTGGTTGTATCACAGGCATTCGTCAAGAATTTTGCAGACAATGATGGAAAGACATGGCAAGGCGGCGGCAGACGAAACCCACCTCCTGATGCTCCACATCTAGTCAAAACAACACCAGACATCGAGGCTCTCCGTCCTAAATCACCCATGAAAAACCAGCAACAGCTTCAACAACAATCATCATCCGTTTCCATAAACACTGCCAATTCCAGCAAAAGATCCACAAGTGGGAACATGTTCACTGATTCAATTCCACTCGGTGGAAACATCGTGCCTCAAGAAGTTCCCAGCCAGATGATGAACTCTGGACCTTGGATCCCTTCCATGGATGGGTTTAAAGGAGGTACAATGTTTTGACGATAATCCAGAAACATGTAGCAAGTCACTGGAAACAATTTTGAGGAACAGTATTTGTTTCATTGTTGTAGTTTATTTTGTTTCGCTAGCAGCGTACATATACAATTCGGATGAAACTTTTCCCGTCTGTTGCGGAATTTATTCGCAGCGTTGATGAGTTCATGTTTGACGTCATTATTCGATATTGCTTGTTTAGAGGTTTGAATCTAAAACCTCAGCAATATTTGGCTAAAGGAAGGTAAGCATCCTTTTCAAATTTGGTTGAATTTTTTCCGGAGAACTTACTAGGGATGTTTTGCTTAGACAATTTCGTGGTCTTTTTCCGGACGAAGAGATAACTGCACACCACTATAACTTTTTGTTTATTTAAAATTTATTTAATTTTCATATTAATAAAGTTGGTCATTTGTTTATTTAAAATTTTATAGAAGTTAAATGAAAAAAAATATTTTATAATTGTGGTTTTCTGTACGATATATATAATGATAATTTTGTACAATTAACAGACAACAACGAATAAAGTAATACCTATTGGGCAAGGCATGACGTCCATTCATTGTAATTCTAACGGTATAGGGATCCCCACATAGCCAAATCACATTCAAACTTCCTAAGTCTGCATTGACGTCATGACTTGCGTTATTATAGGAACATGTTCTTGCTTGCTATTCAAGCAAATCTTAATCTTTATAAACTCCGTAGCCTTTCCAAACAAATTTCCCAACTCTTAAAACCCATTTCTCATTTCAGCTCTCATTGTAAAGTAATTCGTTTCACCAGAAAACCGATCAAACTTTGTCCGAGTGCTAAGTGATGGATATGAACAGCGGAATAGCTCAGGCTTATGTTATGAGGAAGCTGCACAAGGAGAAGATGAAGGAGATTTCGGAGAGATCACAAGGGAGAGAATCATCAGGTTTTGAAAATACTGAAACAGTCGACCAAGGCTGTTTCTCATTCATTCAGCACAGCAAGAGGAAGAAGACGAAGCAAGTCCACGCTCAACCATAACACACTTATCATCCACATTGAACATCTGATGTCCCACATATTCATAACATTTTAGTGCAGTTTCCTTGTTTATATCACATCTGTCCCGACCAGCCTGCAACGCTGAATGAAGATTCAGAATCATTTTGAAGCGCTGGGAAGCACTTTGCGCCAGAAAGTGAAATCCCTATTAAACAAACACAAACAAATGAGAGAAAGGAACGCATAGATGTTGAAGTTTGATTGAAATCTTGTACTTTTCGAAAATGCTACTACTGTCTTACAATCTGTCCAAGGACCCATAACCAGAGCTAGTGTATAAAAGTTTAAAGTACCGAAATCTTGTAGATATCAGAAAAGACTCAGTAATATTTTATCCAGAACAAGACACGCTCCACTTCAATCATCGATTACAAGCATCGACACAGCTACGTGTGAAATTTGCAAATGAAAAGAAGGATACACGCACATTATACGGTTTACGACAATGCAATGCAAGTAGCACAACATATCTCATCCTAAGATATTTGCTCAGAATTCATAGATTTCAAAGGATAATGCTCAGTTCTCTTCCTAGTTGTGTAAAATGCTCTAACGCGTGTGTAAAAATAGCTCATCGACAATGGCATACGCATACAACTAGCTAGCTTTAAAAATAAATCTGTCTGAATACAATACAGTATCATTTTGATACCAAACCTATAACGCATTCATCAGCAAAGAGAACATCGCACACACGATACAGAACACTCAAACACGACAAACATTACATAAACACCATGTAGAACAATAAACAGATGCGGAAAACAGGAAATTTAGAAGAAAGAATATTGTGATTTTACCGAATAAAGAAACTGTGATGAGTCTAAAGACATCATCCTCGACACCATCTACCGAGAAGAATCAAGCTGCATCAAGAAACTAGAATAAAAACCTCATAAACTCAACCATCCATGAGTCGGTAGTTCTCAATTCTCACTTAGCTAATAACAGGCCTAATCGCTGGTACTTGCAAGTGAAACAAACTTGACGCTGAACTCGACCTCAAACTATTAAACCCATAACACTTTTTCCCTCCTCCTCCGCCTCCAATTCCAGCTAAAGACGATGATGAAGCCGATGTCAACATCCCACCACTTTTCACACCCTCACTTATGCACAATGCCGCCATTGACACAGATGTCACCATTACTTGTGCTACAGCCTCCTCCTCTGCCTTCTCATTCACAACTTCCACATCAACGTGATTACCTTCCGCATCGAGCGGAATGGCTTCCGATTCCTTCTTTTCCTCATCATTTACGATTTGTGTATTGTTATTGTTGAGTTGCGCAGCTTCAAAAGTATTACTATCTAGCGGAATGAGCTGCAAAGTGAGTCGGCCGTCCGCACGATGCGCGCGGAAATACTCATGATGCCTAACCTTCTCCTCTCTAATAACCAGCCTTCCATCCTCGGTATAATACCTCTTCATCACCCACGGCATTGTTATCGGCGGCGGAAACTCCCTCGTCTCCTTCCTCTTCCATCTTCCACTTCCGATCGCTACCTCCGCTTCCTCCTCCCTCCGCCGATCGTAGCTCCGTTCACAATCCTTAACATACGCTTCAAACTCCTCATCGTTTCTCAAATCAATGCAGCTTTCCACGCCGACGTAGTCGCCGGTCAGAGCCGCCGATTCCGATCCCATCAAATCGTCGAATTTCGTAGTTTAGGAAGAAAATCGGTCACCGGAAAAGGTCCGATCGTGGAGAATTTATAGCGCGAATATCGATAAGAAGACGAAGACAACTAAGATTAAGGGATCAGAGGGTGACGTCAGCGATTGGAGCCATTCCGTGTCCCGAGATTTTCTGTTAGCTGATTAACTGATTTGTTCAAATTCAATTAATCTGCAAAAAAAAACATTATTAGAAAAGTAATTAAATTTTAGGAATTGACGGCTGAGATTGATTCTACACGCAATCGCGGCCGTTGCTTGGGTTTTGGTCAAAGTGGGGAAAAGATTAGTAGTACAGAAAGTAATGATGATTATCGAGACTAATCTGGAATAGGTTAAATGAACGATTTAATTATATTTGAAGATATTTATATTGATTTAGAGCAGGCCACGTGGTATCTGTTTACATGCAACGTGTTTAATGTCTCCATTGAAAATCAAGTACCTTTCAAAAATGCTTAATTTAGGAATATTATGTTATCTCATATTTCTCCGCAAAATAATCTGTTTAGATAAATAGATTTATAAAATTTATTAAAAAAATATTAAATGGATTAGTAAAATATATTAATAAGTATAAATAGATTAATAAAATTTATTTATGTGTAAATGAGATATCTATTGAACTAAATGAATTTAAGTAATCATTTAGGGTATTTTAGTCTAATCTGTTTAATTCGTTAGATCATTTAATTCACAATACATTTAAAATCCAATCAATATATCCATTTTGTCACATCTAGATATACCTATAAGTGTCTATTCATTCTTAATTATACCTAAAATCTACAGTTACAAATGAGTACAAATTTAATCATCTATACATAATTTAGAATCCTAAATTCATGGTAAAACTATGTAGTTTATGAACAGATTAATAACGGTAAATGATGTATTTCTTATAATTCAAAAGAACAATTACAAATAAACATGTTAGTAGCAGTAGATTAATTTGGATCATCGAATGTACTCATGCAACGTGACATTGTTTTATAATTTATATGCTATAAAGATTGAAAGTGTCAAATCTCACTTCCTGAACTACTTTTCGATTTACGATAAATAAAAAAGTGCTTTTCGATTCTATTTTGTTACGTAAAATTGTTTTTTCAAATGACTATAATTGTTGATTATATGACAATTAGCAAAATGCTTTGATTGATGGCATTGTAGGGTGAAGGATAATGAATTCATCCTCAGAATAATAAAACTAAGAGTACGAATTTTTCATATGAATAAATCCTAATACGTATTACGAATGCATCTCTGCTTTGAGTCCGAATTCACATATCAAAAAATGTGGAATAGAAATTTACCTAGAAGGGGAGACGGGAGCGAACAATGCACGGACGATGCTTTTCCCTTGTTGCTCGAGGAAGGTGGTAGATGATGCAAGGGAGACGAAAACGACAACGGTGTCAAAGGATTTACGAGGGTGGGAAATCCAGGACTTGTGGTCGTTTTCGTGGGAATGGTGATCAGGTTCTGATGTTGTTCTTCATTTTTTTTAAAGGATGTGTTTTTATATTATGCAAATGGGTAATAGAAGAACTTTTGGATATAAATAGAGGCTTAAAGATAAGGGAGGGTGGTTTAAGATGTGCATGATCCTGAAAGGAATGGGGATGGATACCATTGACAGCCTGAGTTGGATGACTTTGAGGATTGCTGTTGAAATTGGCTATTCATGGGAAATCTAATAAAATGAGATAAGTGTTGCTTTATGCCTACACGGTTCAAGACGGAATTTTAAAATGTAAAACACAAGTAAAACGAGGAAGCATAACCTTGGTGGTAAGATCAAATTTCGAATTCAAACAGCATAAAAAATGTTGCTTACAAAAAGTCAGTTCAGATCAGTTTAGTTCAGTTCAATTCAATTCAATTCAATTCAATTTCAATTTCAATTAAATTCACTATGATTTGCTAAATATAATATACATAAGTTATTCATTAGTGTCAATGTACACAACATCTTCATTATTGAGATTTTTTTTCTCAATTTGAGTTGATAAATATTATTCATTAAACTACAAATAAACTAGATCCCAATATAAAAAAACTATTAATAATGAAAATAAAAATCTAAATATTCAATCAGTATAATTAAAATATAATATTACAATAACTACTCATCAGTGTTCATGTCCACAACATCTTCATTATCGAGATTGGTTTCTTCAATTTGAAATGTTATTGTATCTC
>JAWWMW010101488.1:0-10903 GCA_035048345.1 Echeveria elegans
GATGAGAAATTCGTGAATATCAGAAGCTATGGTTTGAAAGTTAGACCTTAACACTTTAGTAAGACAATAATTAGCAAACAATAACAAATAAAATTAAAAAAGAAATCAGATTTTCACAGTCACGTGAGGCTGAGTGGCGAGTGCCGGCCGAAGTTTTTGCTTGAGATAGAGCATTGTTTTTACGTAAAATTAGTTGTTTATGTGAAGCCGAGCTGATTTCATGTTGGATATTTGATCAAATGTTCATTTATTTTTTCTTTTTATGTTTTGTTCAAATTTGAACGTGGGGGCACCATTATTTTTTTCATTAAGCTCTAATAAATAGCATATATTACATACACACATATGAAGTTCTCTAAAATTTCATTGGGGGCACCGGCCCCACCCCCTTCCTCTTTGTATCCGCCCCTGCTCAAACGATGAAGACAATCATTTTTGCAAAAGATTGATCAGAGCTCGCATGCAAAGGGATTCAAGCTGTTTTTCCTTTCTTGAGATTGGTTGTAGCTCAAGAGTATCATTCGGGAGATTGGTGAGAGTGATTAAGTAGATAGATTCTACAGCCTAAGAGATTAGGTAACATTCACAAAAGTTAGTATATAAAGAGAGATTCTTGCAAGTATTTGAACTCATAAAAGTGAATAGTAAAAGTCTCTGGGTCAGAGAATGCCCATAGTAGGACATTTGGTTTCGAAGTGGGTTAACAAAATTTGTGTGTTTACTTTGTTATTTCTGGTAGTTTACAGATCGATCTATAGAACCGTCAGTAAAACACGCTGCAGCACGCAACGACCTGATCTACAAAGCCTGTTCGAATAACATATTCAAAGCCGTTGAATTGAGCGATCATGATACGTGTAGAGTATGTCATTGTTGACGGTGTAGTTAGTAGTTTTTAGTGTATGTCATTGTTGACACTCGATGCAAGTTAGCAGCTGCACTTAGATTTGTTGTATTTGTTATTAGAACACGACTTCCGACGACATAACACCCAACAAAATAAATTGTGCAGTGTGCACGCACTCTGAAACTCAATACTCCATGCTAACACATTCTTACAAGGTTGCAAGTGAAGATAGTATTAAGAAAAATGTTGAGAAATCATCTGGTGCTGCTAGTGCTTTCATTGGCTTTCTTGCTGTTAGCAACCAGTTGGGAGCAGGTGTAATATCTTGTAAAGGGACTGTCGTCTAGAATCTGCTTGGTTTTCACGGTGATCTACCTTTTAAACTCGAAACAGGGTGCTTAAATTTGTCATGCACTGCAATAAGTTAAGTCTTCAGTAGGTTTTGTTTTAGGTTTGATATATAGCTGGATATGTTAACTTTTAAAGGTATGTGATTTTGGAGAATTCTGAGCTGTTTTACTACTTCATCTAGTTGCAAGGAGATCCAGACAAGGACCCTCTTCTGCTCGGGTACAGTGGAGGTCCCCGCTGTTCTGCTCTCAATGATCTCATCTACCATATCGGTACTCTCTAGTCTCCATTCCCACTCACTACACCTTTCTCCTAGATTCAGTAGTTACATTTGCAGCCAACCCCATGTTCAGGACCTTTAGCTTTCAACATAAGTGCTTATGACGGTGGTATACCTCCAATCTCGTAATACCCTTACTCTGGACTAAGGTACATGAAAACATAGTACTATAGCCTGCAATGCAATCCCTTGCTTTAGGAGCTTACAGATTCAACCTTTATGACTTTGTGTGTTTTTTTATCTAGGTTTTCAGGTCCTTGTGTTTTTGTTGTTTTTTCTCATGAGAGAACAACTCTCATTATTTAAAACCCATCACACATTACTTGTTCCTAAAAACAAGGCACACATGGTTTTCTAAACCGTTTAGAAAACTCATCCCTTTTTTCAAGGGACATGGGTACGTGTGGAATTGATAAGTTCAAACTTATAATTATCCTTTTTTTTCTTCACCCGATAAGTTCCAACAATCCCCCACATGAAGAAAATGAGTAACACTCGACTCTACGTGATAATAGTTTCTACGGTCTATAACTGCACAGGATAGGTAGACAGCAGCACCCTTGAACCTTCTCCTGAAAAGCTATGTATTGTTTACTGACACTTCAATAGACGCGATGTCTTTGAACTGTTAGTCGTTTTGTGCAAACTAACACATCTTCCACAGATATATCCCTGACAATCGTCATTTCTCATTGGTGGACCCGGTTAGGCCATGAGACCCCCTGGTTCTGCAAGAAATTCTGAAGAACTAAACCCTAATAGTTCTCCTCTGAAGCGGTCACATTTCTCTCTCACATGAGTGATTCACTTTTGAGATAAACCCAAAATTACCCGTTCTGAACTCCACACATCTGAACTCACAGAATCATTAAAAGCGCGTCGTATCTGGAAGAAGACAGAGCTGACTGATGGCCCACCATCTAGGCCATAAAAGTCTACATCCTCTGCCAGAACTCCAACATCTCCTCCATCTGATTCTGGATCTGCTCCATCCTCTGTGTCTGCTGTTCATTGTCGCGCTACATCCTAATCGGGCAAGCGGCCTCACGTCGGCGGACGATATCTACTGACTGAAGAAGTCAGGCGTTGCTCCTCCAACTCCTCCAACTGCCCCGCCCGGGCCAACACCGTCGACCGTCTCGAAGTACGCATTGCATGAATCCTAGAACGATGGTGACGTCTCAGACTAGCTGCTCCTCTCGGTGAGGATCGTCGATAGTCACACGATTACTTTGGGCGCTGACAATAGATGTGACAAAATGGATGGATTGGTTGAATAGTAAAGTGATTTTAAATGAAGTGTGGATTAAATGATACAATCTATTTAGATCATTTAATGTAAACGGATTAAAAAGATTATCTTAAAATGTCATAAATGATTGCTTAAATTCAGTTAGTCCAACAGATTTCATTAATTCATTTAACAAATTTTTAATGAATTTTACTAATTCATTTGTCTAATCGGATTATTTTGGCTCTAGCTGACAATCATACCTAGTAACCGTAATTCCTGATACAGGCATCAGATTGGGTTGCAAGGCCAATGCATACTAGCGCACACTGGTATGGTTATTTGCTGTAGCTGCACCGGTTTCTTTATGGACATAAATTATAAAGTAAAATTTTTAATCAGTTCCCTACATAGCTACATAGTTGGAAGTGTTCAGCATTAATATTGCCAAAATTAAAAATTAAAAACGTCAGCTCCAATTTAACTGTTTTGAAGATAATCATATTCACAGGGGCCATGTCTTTGGGTTGGTTATTTTTCCTGAGATGCTAAGCTTAGACAGCGGAGAGCAGAGCCAGATACTCAGTTATTGCTTCACCTTCTTGTGTGACCTCAATTTCGTAGTCTGACAATGCATCAGTATTTTGTAATTCACGGGCAAGCATGTCTTCCATCTCCTCATCGCGCTCCTGTTCATCATTTGCTTGAGATGAACTCTCAGCATTCTCATTATTTAAACTTGCAACTGGGTCTCCATCATTCTGAAAGGGTGCTGGAGGCTCCCCACTGCTGTTAACATTAGGCGCTGGAGGTGCCATGCTACTAACAACATTAGGTGCTTGCGCAATAGCAGGTTCTGTATCTGTTTGAGTTAGCAATTGGGTCAGGGCTAGCTCGCTCGGGCCACAAGCTTGGACAGCTGAGATCACTGTAATATAAATGTAAATAGGATGATTCCATGAATCAATGAAGTTAGAGTACATTGATAATATACTATTGACATATGTCAATTATTAGGTATATTCTCCTAAAGGTTGTGGGTATGATATTCAATCCACGACTTTTATTGTGGTGCAGGGTATTTGCAGGCAGTGTTTTCATGGCGCTCTAGCTGCGAAGCTAACATTTCAAGGACATTAATCCACATAGGGCTGAGTTTGGTGGTTGGCAATGTGTTAAATCATGCGTGCCATTAAATATATGTTATTTGTGATTTTTTACCTTTTGATCTCTCAAAACCCATAGAGACAAGCTGTTCAATAGCAGCATCTATCTCTTGCCTTCGCTTTTTACGTTTCCTTGTTTCAATATCACGCTGCATGCCAAAAGAGAAACACATACTTTTAAGTGCATTTTGAGCATAGTCCTGAACACCAGTGATGTCAGTTAAGCAAAGTATTAACCTGAATGGTAGCATTAATTTCAATATTCGTCAAGTCATCCAAAGCTTTGTGACTATTATTTTCATTCCTACGGAGAGCTTCAGCAGCGAGGGCCTTCTCAAACCTACACATCATGGTAATCCGAGTCAGTCATGTTTCTCAAGTGAAGATATGTAGCTAATCACAGATTCAGTTCCATATGTGAATTATGAGATGGGCGATTTCCATCCTAATCCAAGTATGCTTCAAGTATCTATTCATAATTAGTTACCAAGGATAGTGAACCTACCCAATAGAAACGAGTTCCTTCAGTTTCTCCAAATCCACCGCTTTTCGATTAGCTGTCACTCCATACTGCTTTTGTTCCCTGTAAATAGATAGAGGACAAATTCACATCATAAGCAGATTCCTTGAAGCTCAAACCAATTCAACTTATGAAGAAACTCACATTATTTCTCTTTGTCGCTCAAGATTATCCTTCCTCTTTTGCTCCCTTTTTGCCCTTTCCTCAACCAAGAAATCAACAGTTGTCTCCATATTATTATTGGTCATTCGCAAGGCCCTTTTTGATTCACGTTCTTTGTAACCCATACTCAGAAGCATTGATAAGGCTTCGTCTGACACTTGCAGCTGTAAGAAGTGACGATGCAATTTAGAGGGCAGAACAGAAAAATTATAGTGCCTTTCAGACAAAATTGTCCACAAATGACCATCGAAACTTTAAATTGCAACCTTGACACTCTAACTCTATGACAACTTCGGTTTTTCATTCTCATATTTTATATGAAACCAAACACAGCACTGCATTTTTCTTCATACCTTCTTCCCATAGCTCATATTTACCAATAACCAATCATGGCCTATATGTTTTGGACTTTTAACATTTTTGTGGCCAACATCGGCATTTGAACAGTTCATTAAAAAGAACGACGCTCTGCACCACTACAACACACCCTTTGATGTAAATGTAACCTCAATGAATGAAAACAATTTAGGCTTTCCCTAACTTTAAGTCATAAATTAATTTTATAAAAATCAAAAATCAAAAAGAAGAAGAAGAAGAAAAAAGACAATAAAAAAATAAAAAAACCAGCAAAAATCACTAACCTGGAAGTACTTCGCCTGTGCTGAGGTTAACAAGTTCTTTGATTTCTCAAACTGGCCGGAGTGATATGCCACAATTCCCTCAAGTAGCTCAAGCCTCAAATGCCTTTGATACCCACACAAAAAACAATTATAACAATTTACTAACAATACAGAAGGAAACTAATCATGGATCGTGTTAATCAAGAGGTGATAAACAATGACTACTCACAGTGCAAGTTCTGGGTATTGTCTTCCTTGTAAAAGCCTGACACGGAAAGAGTCTTTACCATGCGCAAGTTCAATTCCTTGCCTTGCTTTCGCCAGCCTTTTTCCAGCATCTGAAAGCCAGCTGATATCTCGAAGCATGAAGTAACACCAGACCATGTCTATTTGTAGTATGGACACATTGTCAATCATCTGCAACATAAGGATGGAACGAATGCTTAGATAAATACCCAAAATAATGGTGCGGCAAGCTGAATGATTGAACCGTGTCTAGATCGAAAAAATATTTAAAATGATATAGATAGTAGAACTATATAATTCATAGATGCTGATATTTACAAGAGCTGAACAAAATTTAGTTAGACATAACAGCTCTTCCCACGAGATGGTACCATACAAAGATACAATGACGATGACTTGGATAAATTTTACTTGTGTGTTGTTTAAGAATGTATGTATAAAAAGATGTGTAGTGTAGAAAGAGAGGCGCACCTCAATGACCTTTGGATTGCAAAGAGAAAAGGCCTCCTACAAAACAAAATAGCATCTCATATTGTCTTTAAGGATAAGAAAGAACAACAAATTATACTTCTAAGTACTATCCCATCCAACAATGGCGCAAAAGAGTAACAAGAGGAGTTGGTTTAGAATTTAGAGAACAAGGATGGCAGAGTACGTTCAAGTATTTGTTCTCTAGTAAAAAAATGTTAAATCAACAACGGAAATACTGAGAATACTACACTCACCTCACCCATGGAAAGCACTTCTAAAGCATCTTTATAATTTTTCATCTTGATCAAATGCTTCCCATTTGTATGAAGCATTAAACCCATCATTACAGCCCTGTAAGTAAATAATTTAAAACATAAATTGGCAAAGAACAAAAAGAAAAAAAAATAAGAAAGTGTATGGGAAAAGCATGTAGCTTACCGCTGATCAGTTTCTGATCCCAAATTAACTTTTTCTCCACTCTGATTCTCCATCTCAAGATTGAAGTCCTCAACAGGAAGCTCACCCTCTGCGTGTCTCTTGGCCAACGAGGTCGCAGCGGCCCTAAATGTCATAAATAATATATATATGTATAACCCACTAAATAAAATTAAAATTAAAATCAAGGCGTTGGATTTGTAACCTAATTTAGATGAGAAATGCACGAGAATCAAAAAAATTGAAACAGAAAAAACATCAGAATAAAAATAGAAAGGGGAGTGATGAATTGAAACGGACTTGAGTCTAGCGAGTCTGGTTTGTCGTTGGTCCTCAGCCATAAACTCATGCCTAAGAGAGTTGCCTTCGTCAAGCGCAATTCTGGAGGCCAAGAGCTTAGAGTTATCGGGAACGCCCAATTCAGCCAACTTCTTATCACGATCCTCGTCTTTCAACACTTTTCCGGCGCATATGAGTTTGATCGTCTCAGGAGGCCTGTTAGACAGACGCGCAACCTCTTCTCTAAGGTTTCCGACAGTCCACTGATCGAAGTCGAGTTCGATCGCGCCGTTGTAGGTTCCGGCGATCCTAAGCCTCCCCATTGATTTTTGATTAGTGGTGGAGTGTGCAACAAGAAGAGAGTGCTGTATCGTCCCTTCTCTTCTCTTTCTCTCAATATATATACGCCTTCATAGCTGCGCTTCTAGGCCCATTCATATCCATACTATCGCTACGCCAGCCCAGCCCATCCTACAGCCTAACGCCTTCATCTACAAATTTGGAAGAAAAACAATATTACTCCTTAAGATTTCATTATCAGATGTCTGAAAGTACCAAAGGTCTTGTTGAATATGTCACGTGGATTATGAATCGGATCAGAAATTATTAATCGTTCGTTCTTTAAAATAAATATTTGTAATATAAAAGTAACATTCAATTTTATATTATACTAGCATTCCGTCATCATTCTTGCTTTATAAATATCTTTCGAATATGTGTCTTTCAATTTTTTTCAGTATGTCCATTCGATTCCCCCCAAACTTCACTACGATTTTCGCTCCACTTTTTAATCTTTAATCTTTAATTTTTTTGTTACAATATGTCAGGCCGGGCGCATGTGTAGGCATCAAAAAAATTTCTTTATGCCGAAAATGAAGTTAAATTAATTATTTTTAATTAATAAAAAAATTAATTCAATTTAATTAATTTAATAAAATTTGGGCCGACCCGATCAACAAAAGAAGGAATTGGGTCGAAGAAAGGAGTTTTGGACCAAAAGCGCTTATTGGGTCAGTCCACACTTACGCCCAACATGAAGTCCAACAAGAAACCAACACCACAAGCCCGCCGAGAACTCCAGCCTCATTTTCATAGAGAATTCAGAAAGATGGATAACTTCAGAAGAATCCAGCGAGGGAGAGAAGTAAGCCCGCGCAAATTTTCGCCATCCAGCAGTCAACAAGTGCGTCACATCCATCACCGCTTGTTAGAAGAGAAATGTCAGACTCTCGCCAATCAAATCCTTAAGCGTTCGGACAGGAACAAGTCATCACGACTCTCGCCGGCGTCAAACAAAACTCAACAATATCCAGGTGGGATTAAGTCATCACGACCCTCGCCGACGTCAAATAAAACTCAATAATGTCCAAGTGAAATCAAGTCATCAAGACCTTCACCGACGCCAAACACAAACATCACTTTGACTCTAGCGGAATCAGGTCATCGCGACCCTCACCGGAGAAAACAAAACTCAACAACGTTCAAGTGAGACTAAGTCATCAAGACCCTCGCCGACGTCAAACAAACTCAACAACGTCAAAGCGAGATCAATTCACCAAGACCCTCACCGACGTCAACTCAAATTCAACAACGACAACAAATCGTAGAATCAGAGAAGAAATAGAGATTGTACAACACGACTTGCAAAAGCGAAAATATAAGATTATATTTGTTTCCTCTATTTTATATTCATTTATAAAAATTTGAAAGTGGCCGACTTGGTTAATGCTGTCTACTAGGTGAGCAGCCTCGCCAAAGAAGGTATGGACGCCGGTGGCAATTACCAAAGCTTCAATTTAAGTATCTCAACTTGCTTGCATGCAGACCCGGAGTAGACCTCCTGGACGGGATATTTGGTAACAGGAAGAGACTCACTGGTGAGAGCAGACTGGTCAATTTAATTTTCAAAGGATTTCCTTCAAGTAGACGAGCATCAGCTGGAACGATGTCACCCAACTTAATGCTAATGATGTCTCCAGGGACAAAAATGGCAGCTTTTTGCTCGCTCCATTTTCCATCTCTCAACACCTTGGTCTTTGGGGCCAGACCAGCCATCAGAGCAGCCGCAGCATTGCCTGCATTGTTCTCTTCGATGAAACTGATGGAGTTGATGATGAGCAACACCACAATGGCCGCTGCCTCCATGACCCATGAAAGAGGATTCCACATGAGCCCAAAAAACTTGAGGAGCTTGCTTTCCTGTTGACACAGGGTGTATATAAACATGAGCATTATATACTAGGGCGAAAAATGCAACAAACATTTGTGGAACAAAGTTGTCACCGTTTCTCCTCAAGCTTGTTGGGGCCAAAGACCTGAAGCCTCTTCTCCCCCTATCCAGGTCCCGATTAGAATTGGATGATGTCATATTGTCATGTATGTTCCGTTTTCAGGTGATTTTGGTAATGAGAATGTAGAGCTTGTTCGGATCATCGCTGACTTGAAAATGCCCAAAGCTGCTATTCACGGCAACCATGATTTTTGGAGGACTCAACAGCTATCCACTAAGTTAGTTACTGGCTTACTGCTGTACAAAAGCTAAAATTTAGACATTCAGTTCTCTTTATATAAATGTAAATGTATAAATGTCTCGCTGAATGTTTCTCCTCATTCTCTTCAATATTAGGAGGATGGATGGTGTCCTGCTGCAATTAGAATGGTAAGCCGTGCAAATTCTTTCTCATTGTTAAACGTTCACTTGCCTCCACAGAATGTGTAATTTTTTTGTAACGGCTTATCCTCCTTGTTTACACTTTCTTAACTGTAAACTGTAATAGTGGTGAAAGACACTTAATCACACTAGGTTTGTTACAAGCAAGCGGGTGATGATCTGAGCTGCTCAGATTGCACCAGTTTATTTCAGATGATCTGGTGAAATTTGGTATTAAATTATAACCAAAAGGTAGTCTGTAATCCGATCCTTATTGAAATAAACTGTTCTTCTAAGATAAGACTACTTATGTTCATCTCTGGAATGTGTGTTTCCTCCACATTTACCACATATTTTTTTATTTGTGAAGTAATTTGCTCATATCAGTGTGCTATTTAGGTTCTTTTATTAGCTCATATGTTAATTTTAATTGATTTACTTATTGCTTTTAGATATGGAGTCAACAACTCCTGATGAGCATTTATAATTATATTGCTTGCGCACAATGGACCCTCAGGTATTTATGTACTTAGGACACGCACAGTTTTCATTTTGGTGCGGTTGTTTGCGAATCATGTGCCTGTCATACAGTCAATAGTCCAATACTATGCACAGTCCAAGTTCTGACCAGACGCTAATGTGCATGCGTAGGCCTTGGTTCTAGTGCATGCGACATGTGTGGCAGAGATTGGGTGTTTGGAGGTGGTGATCATGGTGACCCACGTAACTTATATTCATTTTGAAGCTAGTTTAAAAAACATTATATCTCCTGACAGAAGATTTCTTCTTTCCGTTTACAACTTAGATTTAGTGAAGGTCATACCCAGCATCAAAGAGAAAGCAAATTTGTCAATCCCTTTAGTAGTATTTGGCCACATGCAAAAGCAACTAGCTCTTAGACAAGGTCTTCGTAAATGATAGTTCTCTCGGACACAACACTATATCTACCTCAACGGTGCCATTGTTCTCCGGAATACAGAAACTATCAGGGGAATCAGAAACTAGTCCGGGTAAGCGCGACATTTTCTATCAAGAGGATCAAGATATTGTATTTGAAAGATATGCCCAAGCCCTCCTCGTCTCCTCCCTGTAGGCCTTACTCATAACACAAAAATGACATAGCTAGACACAGAATATGTATATCAACTTACTTTTCTTTTTCAGCGCTTCAACAATGAAATACAATGTGCTCAATTAAGGTGTGGTCTAGTGCCTTGTCTTCAAAGTTCAAGGTCAAGGGTTCAAACCACACTCATAGCATATTGGAGGTAGGAGTGAAATCATTTGATCCGTTTAAAAAAAGGAAAAAATACTTGAATGTACATACGCAGCCTTGTAGAGGATAAATAATAATAAAATTATGATTAATTATGATCGTTAGATTATATAGATAGATGGGCATGATGACTTTATAATTTGTAAAATAAATATAAGTACCTTTGTACCTTAATCATCTTCTTTAATGTTGCAAAACTATAGAAGTAGCAGAAGAGAGATATGACATGTATTGGGCCCAATGAGACTCCATTTTCAAGCCCAATACAACAAAAGTGCACCCCCTGTCAAACTCATGCCGAATCATCATCGCCATCTCCTTGTCGACGTCGTAAATCTCAGAGAAAGATTCCAGGTGAAGTTGAAGGTG
>JAWWMW010101508.1:0-10902 GCA_035048345.1 Echeveria elegans
TGTTCAGTTGTCTACAGGCACAGAATGAATTATCAGATGACAAAGCCTCAGATGGCGCTGAAGAGGAACTTGATTTCGAGGGTCCTGAGTTAAGAGGTCCCATCTCGGTCTCGCGTCTTCTTCATAAGGTACTCCTGACAATGACATGGATATGGTTTTGTTCACTTCCTCGTCATTCTGGCCTTTCGAGTGAATTGAAGTTGGAAATGTGAATCCTTCGTCGGACGAATAATTTATTGTTGCTAATCTCTTTGCTCATTACCTCTTCGTCATTTGCAGTACTCCAACAATCAGAATGGCTGTGCCTGCACGCCCAGTATGACCAGATCGATAGATAAATGTTTCTGGATCATTTGGAAGGTCATAGTGGATCACCTGAGAGAAGATATTTCGGTTACAACTAAAGCTATTGTTTTCATTAAATCAGTAGAAACATATCAAGTTAGGTATTCAAACACACATCAAAAGAATAAAAAACGTGACGCATGGTGTAACGAATACGAAGAAGAAAAGGTTGACAAACAAACCAGATCAACGTTTGCGATGTCAAGTCCACGAGCTGCAACATCAGTGGCAACAAGAACAGTGAACTTTCCTTGCCTAAAGTTGTTCAATGTCCTTTCCCTTTGATGTTGTGTTATATCATCATGTAGAGGCTCCGATGGAATGGTGTTCGCTAATGCGTTGACACTTCATCTGCTTCACGCCTTGTCTGTGTAATGATGATTGTTTTTCCTCCCTTTGCGTATACCCGTATAATAAATTTCAGTACAAATAATTCATTTTCCTTGTCATGAACTACATCGTCCCTCTCTCAAGTAGACTAGAAACTTGCTTCGACTTCTTTGTGCTGAAAAATAGAACTTCAATTTGAATGGAAAGAGAAGCAGTTTAGTTCTACATGAGCTGCGGGGAAATATATCCTTACTGTTATCAAATCATTAAGCATACTGTGCTTGGACGTAGGAGTAGCTGCTGGAATGGCATGTAGTTTAATTCCTTCCGCCAACTTCTAATCCTGATCTCTAACCTGCCACAACACATGCGAAAATGAAGCTTCAAACATGTAATGCATTAAAGAAATCAAAACATTAGACTTTACCTCAGTTGAGCTAGTTTTCCGGGGAATAAATTAAGTGCTCAGTAAAGGACTTACCAAGTCAATGGTTAGTGGATTATCCAAATATTTCCGAGCTAATTTCTTCACCCATGTAGGCATAGTAGCAGAAAAGAGAATGCTTTGACGTTGAGCCGGGAGCTTCTCCAAAATCAGTTCCACATCCTCCTCAAAACCAACAGCAAGCATCTGGTCAGCCTCGTCAAGTACCAAAAACTCAACCACTCACAATTTTAGACTATTACTAATAAGCAAATCAATAATACGCCCAGGAGTTCCAACAGCCACATCAACATCATGCTGAAGAGCAGTTTGCCGCGTAACATACGAAACCCCACCATACACACAAATAGTACTCAAATAAGGCGCAGACTCTTTTATTTCCTTCTCCACCTGCTTGGCCAACTCCCTAGTCGGAGCAAGGACCAACACTCTAGGCAGACGACCAGATCTCCTACACATCAACAAATACTATTAGCAAATCCACAACTAAAAACTGTCTTCTTTCTTCGCAACAAAGTCTCACCTTGAAGAACTTCTTTCTGTATCGTCCTCGGTTAGATGCTTAATGATAGGAATCCCGAACGCCAATGTCTTTCCTGTTCCAGTCTTTGCTCGCACTATTATATGCCGTCCTTCCAATGCAGGGATCAGCACATCTCTCTACATCAACAAAATGAGTAAATATCGAGTACAAGAAGCACAACCTTATCTCAACAATATTAGCATAGCAATGAATACACAATACATACTTGAATCGGAAAGAGGCTGGTAATCCCGCGTTGAGCCAGTGTCTCCACAAGTCTCTGAGGCTAACCTAACTTAAGTAACAGAGTTCATCATCACTCACACTCTCAGTAGCCCCGTCAGTCTCAGACTCATGCTCAATTTCCTCATCCTCATCAAAACCCAAATTGCCTTTATTAAAGTGAAGGAGTTGTGATTGTTTCGGGCGCCATTCTCGCTACCGATGAAACGCCGATTATTGAGGAAGATGAAGCCGCCATGCTCGTAGGATGCGAAATTGAAATGCAACAGCGGGGCTCTATGAAAGCGGCTAAACCCTCGTTGAGAACGAAGGGTTTAGGGTAATAAGGTTGGAGAAAGGAGCGAGCTTTGGGGTCGAAGATGGAGGAGCGAGCGAGCGAACCCGATAAGGCGAAGAAGAGGATAAAGATACACAGACCCGACTAGTATCCGGGTCGGATCGGGTTGGGTTTGGGCTAAAGATTCTTGCTTTGGACGCTTGTGCACATGGTTGGAGTGAAGAGTGATGATGACGATGCTTCCGTCGTCCGTCATTGTTAGTCGGAGTTTGATGTGTGTAGTTACGCACTTGTGGCATTTCAAATCGGAGCGTGAGCGTCGAGCGGCGATTAGGTCAGTTTTGGTTTAACGACTGTTGGTCAAACTTAGTCAAGGTTTGAGTTTGGTTTATTGGTAGTTGAAGAAGTCAAAATGCTTATGGGTAATGAGAATTTCTTGCGTCTTTTTTTGATATACAAAAGGCCGGTTTGGTTACGAGAAAAAAAGTGAGGAAAGAAAAATTTAAAGAAAAATGATTTTTCATGAGAATGTTATAAGAAAAATTTGATCTCAATTTGTCTATTTTTTACATTTTCTCCCCTTACAACCAAACACAAAATTTCATTTTCACTCAAAATTTTCCTTTCCTCACTTTTTTTTTCCGCAATCAAACGGAGCCTAAATTTATGTTGTATAAAGGTTTTGTTTCGACCGTGGTCTTAAGATTGAAGAAAGGAGGGAGGGAGAAGCTGTTGAAATGGGGAATTCGACACCAATTTACTTGGATGTGTTTGCTTTTGCTTGCCCAGTTGGGGCAGTAACATTAGCTGTGTTGCATATATATCGACACCTTGTGAATTATACGGAGCCTATTTATCAGAAGAGATACATTGTTCGCATCATCTTCATGGTTCCGGTGAGTTGGAATGTATTAGGTATGATTTTTATTTTGGGCTGTCTCTATCTGGTTTTTTTGTGTCTATAATGTGTACAATGGAATCAGACGTTATCTATTTCTTTCTTTTCTTTTCCTTTCTGTATGTACTGAAGTATTGCATTAGGTATATCACTGATTTTGCCCACGTCCTTATAAATTTACTGGTTTATGCAGTGATGTCCTTCCTGACTCTCATCTTGCCAAACTGTTCCATCTTTTTCAACTCAATACGGGAAGTGTAAGTTGACTTGCATCTTCAACTTCAGAGTGATCATGTTTAAGAGAGTACAAACCTACATATATAACACTATCTTCTATTATCTACGTAAGATCACCTTTAATGGATCGGTCAACAAATTATGTAACCGTGACTGCACAGTCATGTTGTCGCTAGAGGTTTGCTTTTGGTGTGTTATGAAACAAGTGGTCGTTCCTTTAGTGTCTCAGTAATGGCTTGAAATCTCAACCCACTATTTGGACATGAGACATTAGGCCTACCCAAGTACAGTTTTGATCTTTTTGTATCTAAAGCTTTGTGCATTTGTCTTGTCATTGACAGTTATGAAGCGTGGGTGATTTTTAACTTTTTATCGCTGTGCCTGGCATGGGTTGGAGGTCCAGGAGCTGTTGTTCTGGTTTTGTTTTCCATCCTCAGGGTGTTCTGGTTTTTCTAGCTGCTCGGACCAAGTTGATAAAGAACACAGAGCAAGCTGCTGAGTATCAAGACATTCTAATATGCCTGGAGATGCTGGTTGCCGCCGTAGGTCATTTTTATGCATTCCCATACCGGGTGTGTGCTGGCACCAATGTTGGTGGTGGTAGCTCTAAGGATTTTACCAGAAACCTGGTTCATGGGCTGATGTTGAACCGTTTATATCATGACACACTACACCAGGTACATTTCTGTTGAATTTTCATTTTTAGGCCAGCAGCATCACTCCTACCATTTGTTCTTTTCAGTGTTATTGCTAGACTCCTCAAATCAATCATCCCTACCATATGACTTCCCACTTAAAGGCATCCAATCTTCAAGGGAGGTGAAACAATGTTGCAAGACAGAGAAATGATTGGATTTTGGAGGGTTTCAGCTTCAGATCACCAGATGACTAAATCCTCTCTTTTTTGTATGTTCGATTTCGGGATGCGCCAGAGCTGTAAAAATATTAAACCCGGGTAAAATCTATATATTGTGTCAGATGAACATGTTTTCGAGTATTTGTGACAAGAAACCAGTCTGTTAATTTGTAAGTATTTGCAGTGTTTAGCTAACCAGGATTCGATTCAAGATGCAGTTATGCTGCACCTACATGAGTAAAGATTGGCGCAGTGCAGCAAGGCATAGCTGCTTATTCTACATGCAGGTGCTTGTTTTTTTACCGGAAAGTAGACCTTCGAGTCATGAAACTGCAGAGCAGATTCTGTCCGAAACCTTATCAAATCGGTAACTACATACATTATTTAAGAAGTTGAACCACATTCTTGTACTCTAAGAATCTCAATCAACAATCATTTAGTTTGAAAAAGTTCTCCTCAATGATTATTCGCACATGCAATTTTCCTGTTTTTAATCACTTGTTAAGATCACAAGCATCCAGAATCCGGCATATGATCGATGCATTTCAGTTTTTTTATACATACTAAAGTTTCGAAGATCAGGCACGTATGCGTAAATTTGAGCCATTTGACCCTAGTTTTATCGATTAGATGTTTTAAATAAGTTCCTTTCCAGGTTCCATACCGAGTTATTTTATTTATGCGGCCATGGTGGAAGTTGGGAGTATTATATGGCTGGTAGCCATGTTCTCCAGAATCTTATACAGTCGCCGCACCAGTAAGCAGTTGGAGCAGCAAGAGGCTTCAGCAGAAAAGTTATTCAGCTTCCGAGGCTACAAATACATGCCTCATCTCTAAAGTCAATATATTCTCCACTACTTCAGTATTTTCCTTCTTCAAAGAATTAACGACGGGCTTCCATTTCCACCGGGACGTTGCTCCTGAGTTCCCTCTGCGGTAGCCACTCGCATCCCGCATTTACCGTACACTTCTGATCAACAAAATTCTACTTAAGTTCTTCCACTGATCATATCCTCAGCTGAAGCAAAACAGCATAGGGTATGGACCGTATGAGGCTTTAAGGAGGGAACCGGCTAGCTTTGCAAGCAATGTATATGCTTTAGCTAGTTTTGAAACTGAGAGTAAAACTTCTTTCCACTACTCCTTTTTTCTGTCTTCTGAACCACAGATCCTTTTCTTGCAACAAGAGTAAAGAAAAAGTTCCTACTTTCGTCTCCGACAAGGGTTGGTTTACCTTTCTCTATATAATGTTTCATATTTTGTGTAGAAGTTAATTAGTAGCAGCACTATGTCAGACGCCCCAGATGATTTGGAGTCTTTGTTGACAAGTATAAAGCCGATGGCGATGGAGAGTAACGACGGATTGGATTTCTATTTACCCAATCCAACTTCATACATATTAAAAAATGTCATTGCACTCAGATTGGATTCCCCAGAAGAGGTAGTATTTCCATTCTACTACGTTACGTTACGTTAGTTATTTTCATGAATAACTTTGATTGGTTTTTCACAGGCATATACGGCAGATATTGCTGAATTTGAACTCGACATTCGTACTTATGATACACTAAGACTTATATCAGATAAGGTAAAACAAGACAGGAAACAAATGAAGGTTTTTGAATGGTGAACCTTTTTACTAGTGATAATATTTGCTAATTTCTTTCATCTGTGTTAGAACAGATCGAACGATCAACCTGCACTGAAGTTGATGCGCACACATTTGCGATCTCCTTGTTCAAAATTCTATCTGAAGAACATTACCCTTCCATTATTGTGCATTGGGGACCCCTGACAGCATTTGCTGTGTCGAAAGGAATTTGGCTTCTTGCCTTGAAGTTTATATTTACAGATTCACGCGACGAAAGTATACTGATGGCTCTAAAGAAAGTTATAGGATTGTTCATCATATCATGGCAGATGGAGAACCTTGGAGAGGAAACTATTCGTAATGATCAAGATTTTAATTTTTATATTTCGTTACTCTCGTTGTCATCAGTTGCAACGAAGCCAAAAGACAACTGGAAATCTATGGATTCACTGTATAATCTCATCAAGGTTATGTTTGATGTAGGATCAGTTGCTCTATTGATTCACAGCGATTTTTATGAATTTATTTCCGAACCTCTGAAGAGTGAATTTTATAGTCTTTCACTTGTTACTAGTTACTGGATTATAAGAGGTGTCTTTGCTTGTTCATCTCAATGCGACAAGCTTTCGCAAAATGAGTATGTCATTCTTTCTTAGCTCAAGTGTTTTGTACTGTACAGCCAACCGTTACTTTATTTTTCTTGAAATAAGGTTTGTTTACGTTCCGTTTCAGATATGTTATTCAGGACGGAAAGAAGCTGAGGGAAATCCATGACAAACTTATTTCGATTCACGGAAGGATTCTGAAATTTGAGATCAGCGGGAAGGAAGCAATGGGTATTGAATTCTATTTTGAATCCTTAATACTTATTAGTATCGTCGAAATAAATCATAACATAAAAAAAATTTGAGAACGCAGATGATGAAAAGATTGCCGAACAGTATCAGATACCTTACGCATCAGGTGGAAGCGGCTTCATGGCCTTATTTGATCTACCAAATGAATCAGAAGATATCCGACTTCTTTGTTGCGATCTGAAGAATATAGTAAGAAACACGCGACTTTATCTACAAGTCTGACCATATTGCTAGCATGTATATCAACTGTTTTTCTTTCATTCTATGAATACATCGTTATTATCATCATATTATGAAATTGATGTAGACTATTCCGGTAGCAGCGTCGAGAAAAGGCAGGATCCTCATGCTGCTCATATCTGATTTGGACATTTCGTCCAACGAGATAATTTTTTTGAAGGAGTTTTATGTTGAATCTAAGACATCAGTTCAGTTAGATTTTGAGCTTATATGGCTTCCGATTCTTAACGGTCTACGGACCGCATCATTGGAAGGAAAATACATGAAGTTGCTACAAATGATGTCGTGGTACACGATAGACCATCAAAGATTTATAACCGAAAAAACTAAAACATTTATCAAAAGTATTTGGAAGTTCAGAAGACAACCTATTATAGTAGTGCTTAATGAAGACGGCCGCGTGGTTTGTCCCAATGCATTTCACTTACTGCATATTTGGGGATTTAAAGCTTTTCCTTTCACACGGCAGAGGGAGCGGACACTTTGGTCCGCTGAGAATAGGATCGGTTCCCTTGTTTTGGGTTTTGACAATGAGATATCAAGCATGGTAAGACTTCTTTTTCTTGTACATAATAATACATAAAAACTTGAAGTTATTTCTCTGACTCTATTACTTGATGAAAACAGCTTGAAGCCGGAAAATGTGTTATATTATATGGAGGAAACGACATCGACTGGATTCAAAGGTTCACCAACTGTGTGAGCAAAGTGTCTTCTGATTTTGGTATTCAAATCGAGTTACTTTATGTTGGTATTGAGGCTTACGAATCATCATCTTCACCGTCGCCGTCGCATACAACACTCTCTGCAGTCTCACTTGGAGTGCGTCGCCTGTCGTCTCCGCAGCTTACGTTTGAGCCCTAAGTTGCGAATGCCACATCACAAACTTCAGGGACTGTTTTGTTAATATGAAGTATTGATAGACAGGTTAGGTAATAACCTGGAAAATGCACAGTTTCTGTATATAAGTACCTCTTGTATTCATTCATAATTATAAGAAAAACTTTACAATTTCCTTCAAACCTTTACACTTCATTTTCACATCAACCTAGATCAGAATTCTAATTCCTCCGATCATCACTTTCCAGATGGTATCACAGCCATTTTAAAACAACAATACGATCCTACTACCTTACTTTGCTTTCTCTAATCATCCTATCAACCTGTCTCAACCTAACACAACTCCTACCAACACATCAGCAGCTGTAAGTTCCGAAAACCTTTTACTTGATCCACTTTTCATTGCTTATAATGAACTTAGTAATGCATCGCTTGTTCCCCAACGGTTGGTCGACGAATCCAACTATGTCACTTGGAGGAAATCAATGGAAATGCAGTTAGGATGCAAGAATAAAATTGATTTCATTAATGGGAACATTCCCAAACCGGAGGACCCAACACAACTGAACAAATGGTTAAGGTGCAACAATTTCGTGTTCTCCTGGATCATGAACTCAGTTTCAGATGAAATTGGAGCCTCCTTAATTCACTCTACTGATGCCATTGAAGCCTGGTCTGACCTATCTACAAGGTATTCTGTTACTAATGGTCCTAAGTTATTTGCTTTACAAGAAGAAATCTACGCCTTAAAACAAGGGGAACTTACTGTTGCCAAATATCATGAGAAGTTAACACAACTATGGGGCCAAGAAGAAGCCTTAAACCCCCCTGACATATGCACTTTGGGCAGCCAATGCAAGTGTACAATGTTTTTGCACAAGAAAAGGTCTGTTGACAAGATACTGAAATTTCTCATGGGTTTAAATGAAGTGCACATTCTCATAAGATCACAAATACTAGCTATGAAGCCCATCCCAACACTGAATGAAGTCTACGCCATAATTGTTCAGGATGCAAACCACAGAGGAATCAACAGGAGCACTTACCTTGAAAGCTCCGCAATGTATACTGCTCTCAATACTTACTCACCTCCACCTCAACCTCGATATAATGCTCAAACCAACAACAGACCTAATCTGAAATGCACATACTTTCAGAAGGATGGACACACAAAGGAAAAATGCTATCAACTTGTTGGTTATCCACATTGGCACAAATTTTATAAACCTGGAAGTACTACCAGATTTGTAGGCAATCCTAAAAACGTACCACGAGGTTCAGTCAACAATACTACAACAGAGAATGTGCCAGCAATCAGATTTAGTGCAAACCAACTACAACAGTTGACTCAACTAATGTCACAACTCAGCAAATCCAGTGATATTTCAGAACATACATCTCAACACCACTCTGGGTCAGGTATGTCAGCCTCAGGTGTAACTTGTTCTGCACATTTTAAACTCAATTCTTCTAACTGGATCATTGACAGTGGAGCTACCGACCACATTACCCCTTATTCACATCTATTACATGATATTACACAGCTAACGCCCCCCTACCAGATTTCTATGCCTAATGGGAGTACTGTTATGGTAACTCACTATGGACGTTCGCGAATCAGAAAACAACTTACACTCAGCCATGTCCTCTTAGTTCCTGAGATTCATTTTAATCTGCTTAGTGTATCCAAGTTAGTTAAAGATTCTACAAACAATGTTCTTTTTACTAACGAAGGATCCTATCTACAGGACTCACAAAGCCAGATTTTACAGAGAATTGGTGAACCAGTTGGAAGACTCTACATTCTTAAGGGGGTCACACAATTAGGACACTATCTATCCACTCAATCTGATCAAAGCTTAGCATCCTTATGGCACAAGAGATTAGGGCACGTCCCTTTTTCAAAACTTTCTTCCTACTTTGAAAAACACATACCAAACTTACATTGCAAAAATATTTCTTGTTTTTGTGATATTTGTCCTCAAGCTCGTCAAACTAGACTATCTTTCCCAAACAGTTACTCCACCAGCAATGACCTATTCGATCTTATTCACATTGACATTTGGGGGCCTTATAAAGTTCCCACTTTCACAGGAGCTAAGTATTTTTTAACCATTGTTGAGGACTTATCTAAATTTACTTGGACTTTTCTAATGTCAGCAAAAACTGAGGTTGCTGATCATGTCACAAGATTTTTCAAGTTGATTGAGACTCAATTTGGAAAGAAGATCAAGACAATCAAATCAGACAATGGTAAATAATTTCTCAGCCATAACATGATTAATTTCTTAAATTCAGTTGGGTGCCTACAACAAACAACATGCACCTACAGTCCACAACAAATGGAATCGTTGAACGCAAGCATCGGTACTTACTAGAAATAGCAAGAGCCTTGAAAATTCAGTCTCAGATTCCAGTCTGTTTTTGGGGTGATGTTGTCTTGACCTCAACCTACATTACAAATAGAATCCCATCAGTAAACCTACATAACAAATCACCATATGAGGTATTATTCAAAACTCATCCTAACTTTGATACTATTAAAGTATTTTGATGTTTATGCTATGCAACTAATCTGTCTCCTATGAAGAGCAAATTGGATCCAAGAGCAAAACCATGCATTTTTCTTGAGTACCCTTTTGGACAGAAGGGCTTCAAACTATATGACCTAAGAAGCCATGATACTTTCACCAGCAGAGATGTTATATTCTATGAGGATATTTTTCCTTTTGTCATACAAAAACCATCCTCACCTGCTATCGAAGCCCCAACAGTCCCTCACCACAAACATCGCTTAGACACTGAAACTATGTCAACAAATTTCCTCTACCCACCTGACATACCCTCACCCACTGAACCCACTCCAGCTGATCTTCCATTACCTGACATACCCTCACCCACTGAACCCACTCCAGCTACTATCTCATTACCTGACATTTCCCAAAATCCCGTCATCCCAACTATTCGAAAATCAGGAAGAAATCTCAGGACCCCTGCTAAACTCAATGACTATGTTTGCACTCTTATGCCAACTAACACATTATATCCTCTCGCAGACTACGTAGACTATTATGCGTGTTTTACACTGTTTCAGAATCTAACCCTTCAACTATCTTCTGATCAAGATCCTATCAGTTATAAGAAAGCTAGCAAAGATTCTCACTGGGTTCAAGCAATGACAACAGAACTAGAGGCTTTGCGAAACAATCACACATGGGTA
>JAWWMW010101519.1:0-10901 GCA_035048345.1 Echeveria elegans
TAGACTATGCATCATCGCTGTACTTTGACGTGACATCACTTTCACAGAAGTAGGGCTGCTCTACTCTATGGCGATGGCGATCGCGATGGCGATGGAGGATATAGGGAAAGTAAGCAAGCAGTAGCTTAGCAGACTAGGTAGCAACGCTCTTCTTGTTAAATGTTAGCAATGCACTTAAAGCCTACTGATATATGCCCACAGGTTGTCTGTCTTTGTGTCTGCCTTAGCTCTTGTGGGTCTCTCTGTTTCGTTTTTACACTTTAATGCTTCCTTTTATTACACACACCATTAAAGATTAACCAATTAATAATGTCTCTTTCGACATGAAAAACTCTCATTTAGCTCCACACCAACTAAACTGTGAGGCGTACGTACGCGTTGGTTTGGTTTCTCTTGTCTTTCATTTATAATAAGTGTATCGTCCGTCGTTTTGACGAAAATGTGTCATTTCGGATGCGCAATTGAAACAATCAAATAGAGACGGAATTGGATCGACCAATTTTTGGTACCGTACGGATCGAATTTAAATGAGTATTTTTATTTTTTTTATCATATTTCTATTTTATCTTATTTCGATTGTGTCTTATTCCTATCTTTCTATATTTCAATTTATGCTTATTCCTATTCCTATTTTTTTATATTCTGTTTTATATTTATTTCTTTTTTTATTTTAAATTTATTCCTATTTTTCGTCTCTATATTATTCACTATTCTAAATATTCTAGTATATATATAGATTTCTTGTTCCATTTCGTTACTACACTTCCTCGTCTGTTGTTTTATCTTACCCCAACCTAATAAAGCAATTTTTGTCTGTTTTCATCTCCATTCGGACTCGGAAACTTTCATTCTTCAAGCGCCAATCTTTCTTATCTGGGTAGTCTTATTTTGTGCTTCTCTGCTCGTTCCCATCTGGGGTCTCCGATTCATTTCCAAATTCACAATTTTTTACTTATTTATTAGGGTTCTGGAATTGGGGGAAATTTGAGTGGAGTACTAGCACTTTTTTACTATATAAATCATCGATTGTCGTGCGGGCTGGGAGTTTGTCGCTCGTGCGCTCTGCGAAATCCTCCACGCACAGATCTCGAGGCACTTGTTCCTGCAATGTTTCTTCACCCCGACCTGTATATAACATCAACCTTTGTTTGTTGTAAAGTTGGGAAGACGGGAGAAGAGGTAAACAAAGCAGAGTAATGGGCAGATTGGATTAGATATAATTTCTCGTTTGCTTACTCCGCCATTTCCTCCCTCATCCACAGCAATTGAAAATTGTTTGTTGACTGATTGAATACAAAAAGCATCATGATGTGGATGATGTGAGTTCATTCATTACATCATCACCCTATCTCCAAACATCTTGTGATTTGTATATTTGATTGAAGCTGAGATTCCCAGTCTTTGAACCTGGATGAGATACTTATATTGGTACTTTTGTTCTATACACTGAACCAGCTGTTCTCCAATGCGTGATTCTCAGCTTGGTTTGTATTGATTAAAAGGTCTGTTGATTTATGTGTGGTGGAAGTTTGAGATGAAATGATGAATGTGGGAGGAGAAGATATGTTTTTCGATTCGGTAGATAGTTTGTCGGCTGTGGATTCGATTTCTGTGTTTGAAGAGAACGTTGGGAGCAAATGTGGCTATGAGATATGGATGAATGAGCCTCAGAGTATTCAGCTGAGAAAGGGGGACTTTTTGAGGAGGATGGGGTTGGGTGAATTTTGTGGTTTTGCCGATGAGGATGTGAGTTTGGAAAGAGTGACCGAGTGCAGTGGAGCTGTATCTCTATCGGGGTCAGTTGATGAATGTGTGATTTCCGCTGGGAGGGAGATGGAAGATGAAGCTTCGCCGCATGTTGATTACTTGGATTTACAGGATTCAACTGCTTGTTCTGAGAAAGAAGATGTAACTGTGGAAGGATTATGTAATAAGGTACGTAGTTTAAAGGCCACCGAGAAGTTCACCATCACTGCGAAACCGTTGAGCCGATGGTGGTCACATTTATACAAGAAGCCTGCTGGCAAAAAGGCAGTAAAGCCAGTTTCAGAAACACCGACGATGAGTGAAATCAAGGTACGCCGCAAAAAGAAAAAGTGTATGGAATTCTGGTCTTTGCATGCCGGGCAAGAAATCAGAGCGCACAAGGGTTTTATCTTGACAATGAAATTCAGTCCTGATGGACAGTATCTCGCTAGTGGTGGTCAGGATGGGGTTGTTCGCATTTGGCGGGTGGCATCAAAGGATACATCCACCAAATATTCAGTTCCTAACAATGATGATCGGTCTAAGACCAAGTTCTTAAATATTGCTGTTCCTAATAAAATATTCCAAATTGATGAACTGCCCTATCAGGAGCTTCATGGCCACTCTGGTGATATCTTATGCCTAGCATGGTCGAAAACAAATGTGAGTTAATGGGTTTGAACTTACATAATACTTATTACGCCTCAGTAAGTGCATAAATTTGGCAATTTGACTCTAATACACACTTTTTTTACAGTGTTTACTCTCTTCTTCCGAGGATAAAACTGTTCGATTGTGGGAAGTTGGTTCTGGTGATTGTCTGAATGTATACTATCACAATGATTATGGTAAGACATAAATACGTTCGATACAGAATTTTCTTTCTTGGCTTGATTTATTCGGTTAAGCTTTAATGAGGTCCTTAAGATATAATCGGATTGTAACTAATTGCCGGTGTTATGTGTTTCAGTAACATGCATTCAGTTCAACCCTGTTGATGACAAACATTTTATCAGTGGATCCATTGACGGAAAAGTACGGATTTGGAGTGTTTCAAATGGTAGGGTTGTTGACTGGGTGTATGCAAAAGATGTAATAACAGCTGTGTCTTACAAGCCTGACGGACAAGTATGTTGCAAACAATAGCTTTTCATACATAAGCACATGCTTCGCTGACTCATTTCTGATCTTATTCCCTTTTTCATTTTATGAACAGGGTTTTGTAGTTGGTTCCATCTCAGGCATTTGTCGGTTCTATGGAGTTGATGCTGCAAAAGAACATATCCAACTTGAATCACAAGTGGAAGTTCAGGGCCGAAAAAATAAGTCTCACAATAAGATCACTGGCATTGAGGTGAACTTCTGCTTTTGACGTATCTTTCATGTGAACCAGTCCATTTCAAAATGACTTTTGAACTAACTTGCAAATTATTTTAACAGTTTAGTCACAAGGAAGATCAAAGAATGATGATTACATCTGAGGATTCAAAAGTTAGCATATTAGATGGAATCCATTTCACTCACAAATACAAAGGTTAGTTTCTTTGAAAGATTATTAATCTAATTTTGCTCTGTGTTGTCCTGATGCACTATCAAATTAATTACTTAACAACTATCAGTGAGATTTTACTGTTTTGTGTGCTCGAGTAAAAGCCAACTCCTGGATTGATTGGATATCAAAGTATAATCTGTTGGCTCATGAATAGTGTAAACTTGTTCAGGTAAAAAAAAGTTTAGCTGTGTGCCATCTGCCGTGCCAGCGGGGCGATTAGCCTGCTGCTTATAATTTGTCAGATGAAAAGAGAGCTTGAGGTTTTAATGTTTAAAGTGAACCCATAATTTACCGACAAAGAAAAAGAAAAAAACAGGACTTTTCCCGGTTTCTTGCAGTATTTACATTGAGTCGGTACTCAGTTCTTAGTTGATGCTTGAATATTATTTATTCCCTGCACTGTTTGGCAATTTTTATCTGGCATTTGTGAAGCAAAAAGGATTCACATGACTTGATTTTACAGCGGAATTTACTTTAATTTGCTAATATATGGCAGGCCTTCGGAATTCAGGGAGTCAGATGTCAGCATCCTTTACATCAACAGGGAAACACATAATATCAGTAGGGGAGGACTCTCGAGTTTACGTTTGGAATTATGACAGCAATCCCACGTCATCACATTCAAAGCATAGCAAATCCATACATTCGTGCGAGCACTTCTTCTCAGACGGTGTCTCAGTGGCATTGCCATGGTTAGGCAGCACACACAACGAGCACCGCAATGAATTACTTCCCTCTCACAGGCAGCAGCAGCAGCAGATTAGAGGAGCAGGTGGGTTGTCGCTTGGAAGCTGGTTCTCGATCGATAACCAATGTTGTAGCGGCGGGGCTGCCACATGGCCTGAAGAGCAGCTTCCCCTCTACGCAGCTGCAAACAACGAAGACAACAAAGACGTACGTTTCGAAAATGAGAAGAGTAGTAAGCAGGCGTCCGAAGTTTGGAATGCGGTCATTGTGACGGGAAGCCTCGATGGAAACATCAGGACATTTCACAATTTCGGACTTCCCCATTAGTTACTTGTTGTATAGAAGAAATTTACAGATTTACAGTCCTTTACAACATTCAGACGAGGTTCATTCGGTTAGATACTTTATTCACCTGAAGGCGCGAAGATTACGTACCTTTCTATAGATGCAAAGCAAGCATCATATTTACAACGCTAAGACCCTTTGACAGAAACGCTGCTTGCTACCTTATGAACCTGTTTTGTGTACATTCCTGCTGCTAATTACAAGCACACAATACATAATGGCATGACGTTTCAGATGCAAACAGCGAACTCAATCTTAAAAAGTTGATGCCCATAAGTTATCAATCCGATTGAAGTCATGAATATAAGAGAATGAAATGTCATATTGCCGACATCTGAAACTTAGGACATGTATCAAAGTTGATGCAAATGTTTAATAAGAGTTGGTAACAATGTTTAAGTAGTACTAGCAGGCTAGTGCATTAATAATACTAATGAGAAAGTAACTCAGATTACAGAGATAATCTTGGAGCTCGATATGGTGCTGTACCGACTCAGCCAGTTCTGCAATATATTGGGCTGGCTGCATGGCCTGGTAAGTCAAAAAGTTAGTCATTCAAAAAATTGTTGTCTTTGAATTTTACGAACGGCTTTTAGAGTTATTGCAGTACGATTTTTTTTCTTCTCGATGGGTGGTTTCAAGTAGTACAAGAACATTGTAGCATATCTAGCTAATTCAAAGTACATAATTATCTATTAACGTTCAGGCTTCAACAACATCTCCACCAATGATCTCAATGACTCGACGGCAAGAACTCCAACTCCATTGCGCAAGCAACTTCATGTAATACACAACTGCCACGCCGGCGACGGGCAGAATAGACAACCTCCACGCAGATGCGGGAGAAATGAAAGACACCTAAATGGAGACAAAATCTATTAGGTAAATATGGTGGAGGCAGGATTTGAACCCTGCACCTCTGAGAAGTTTGTCAGACTTCTCAACCAATGGCCACCCCCATGTAAAATGTTGTATTCACACGAGTTTGTTTCAGTCACAGAACTTAGTGGTCGTTTCTGAGACAAGGCAACTAGTTTTATATCAGTCACTTACTTTGAAACCAATATATAAGAATTACTGCTGATGTTTGTGGATAATTAGGCATGGGAATTCAATAACATATAAATCGTTATCTTTGACTTCATATATCCATTTGGTTTATTAGAATTTCTGGTCTTGGAAGCTGGTGGAACTATGAGGTCAGGTATTCAATCACAGAACACCTACTTCATATTTTCTTATTCATCTTGCCTCTATTGCATCTTTCTGTGTTAGTTTCTCAATAATGCATTACTACTTAATTTTTTATAGTCGCTATCCCTTACCATTTATGTTAAAGAGTTTATGCCTTGTTTTCTTTTAGGTAATTGGAGATGCATATTTCTTGTTAGCATCATTTGACACCCCAAAATCTGACCTTCTCCTGTGCATAAAGATTATAGCTGATGTTATCTAGCACAAATCTTTTCGTCCACTCCCCCTTTTATGACCCTTTTGGTTAGTGGTTAAGCAATGTCCTTGTATATGCATACACCATCTCTTAACACTAGTAAGTGAAACTATACCTTTCCGCTAACCAGTTAAAACCAACATATATGAAAGTGAAACGATGGTGCATGACCTAACCAGAACTTTTATGCTAAGCAGTGAAGAATATTTGAGCTGGGTTTTTTTTTTCCCAACAATCCAACTTGTTATTTGTGTGTAAATATACAAGTGATTGCATAAGATTTCTCATTGTGATGGTGGCTGTTTTACCTAACTCGCCCACTTGTTCCTGCCTCGAATTTGTTTTATTTATTATGATTGTGATTTCCCTGCATATCTTGTTTTTTTTTTCTCTTCTCAATAATTTAAGGGAGCTAGGAATGAAACAAAAAAAATTGTGCTAGGCCGGTAATATGCATTATAATATATGGAACTTTGAGTCTTTACTCTTTTCTTTTACGCTCTGTTTGGTTGCGAGAAAAAAGTGAGGAAAAATAATTTAAAGAAAAATAATTTTTTCATGAGAAAGTTGTAAGGAAAAACTGATCTCAGTTTGTCTATTTTTTTCATTTTTTTCCTTACAATTACAACCAAACAAACATTTCATTTTCACTCAAAATTTTTCTTTCCTTTTTTTTTTCCGCAACCAAACGGGACCTTAATATGTAAGTAATAATTTAAGTGATCACTTATTGAAAAATACTTGATACTGCCAGTTAGGGGCTGTACGAAAAAAAATAAAAGAAACAGCCACCGACTTTTCTGAAATTAAACCTTTGAGTTTAATGATTCGCGCATATGATGTTTTGTTGTTATAAAGTAATAAGTAATGGTTGCTTTACTGTCAACCTGACCTTATAATTGTTGTTTTGATAGTTAAGTAAGAGGTACCTCTTGGAAGCACTCATTAGCTTATTTGTTTAAACTAATACTTCTTGTTTTGCAAAGGTTATATGTTGATCTTATGAAATGCAAAGCACATTGGAACCATTAATCAGTCTGAATTAATTAATGGCTGCGTGCTGTAGAGCACACATCATGAACACCAAGTTTTCAAGACAACAGAACTTGGTTTTCACTTGTCATTACATAATTTGATAATTTCCAGTTGGGTTTCTAAAGTATTTTTTTTTTTAAAAGAAAGTAACAAAGGGTCAAGGAGTCTGTAATAGTTTCTTAGTGTTTTAGATCACTTTCATAATGTCTCGTTTTTTCTGATGTTTGAATGTGTATCTTGTCTTGTTTCCTAAACAGATATGTTTCTTTGATCTTGCTTTGAAGTTCTTGTCAAAGATAATGTATTGTTTGCTGGATGGGAGCGATGTATCACTTTTGTTGAATAGTTCCATTTACTTTAAACTTTTTATGTTGTAAATGTTTACATACAAAAACATTTACTAGTTAAAATTATAAACTCCAAATGATTGTAGTTCAGTTGTTGCGATGACGTCGAGTCTGGTGGATATGATGTTTAAGAGAGCCGCGCTGAGAAGTCACATTTGAAACCGTCATATCTTAGTGAAGTTGCAGTCAATGCTTCGAATGATGACTTCTTAGCTTGGGTAAGGCTATAATGTTGCGATATATGTACTTTTTTCATAAAATAAAATTACAAACATAAAATTTTATTTAAAAATGAGATGATCTTACAAATACATTACACTTTTCCCAGAAAACAAAGAAGCACTCCGCACACAAGACACTTCTTATGACCAAGATGATTTACCAGACACTCCCCACAACTATTTCAACATGGTTTTTATATATAAATATTCAAATCTGTAGTTGGTGTTGGGAAAGTAAGATCGGCAAACTGACATTGTCGTCTGCACGATGATTTTAACCTTAATTCTTATTCCACTAAAATCTAATAGAACCCAGTTGATATTGTAAAAGTCTATTAAGTAAGTTGAAGTTTGATTTTCCTCCATGTTGATTGATTTCACAGGCTCATGGCATCAGCAAGATGGAGACTGGATCAGCTTTCAGTACTGGAACATGTCCGCAGAAGCCACCATATGCTGATTAAAGTAGCTCAAGCCGTTATTACCACTGCTGCTGACATTCAACGGGTTTGTAAACCAGACATATTCATCAAAAGCACCATCATAATTAATTTCAGAAGCTCCAAAACTCTCATTACCAAACAGGCTCGACGAAGCATTGCTGTTGATGAAATTAGCAATTTCATTCAGTGACTGTAACCTGTGTCTCAGCTCTGCCATCTGAGCTCTAAGGATATAACTCTCGGCTTCCACATTCAAATACTTCTGCGTCGTGATATTTATACTTCTTATGATCTGGCTGTTCTCATTCTTAAGATGGTTTACCTGGTTCATCAATCCATCCAAATGCTGCTGTTTCTTCATCCTGGATCGCCTAGCAGATTCACGGTTAGACTGCATTCTTTTCCTTTTTCTCTGATCACTTATTACCTGATTCATAGTTCCTTCTGACCCAGAGTACGGTATCTGGTTACACAATGAGCCTGAAGAGTTCCCACTCGACGAATCCATCAGAGAACTTTTCAAAATAACTAAATATTATACTAAATCGACGCAAGAACCTGGTACTAGAAATAGTATTGAAATATGCGGAAGTAATGTGTTGGGAGATGGTTCATGAGAAGTTGTAAAACCAGTAGAGGAAGACAACAGAGAAAGACTGAACAAGATGAGTCCTGCGCCGAAGAGAGGAGTTAATCATAAACCCAAGAAGGAGTACTTCACTAAGAATTGGAGACATGGATGGATCTCAAATCTTAACAAAAACATCAATGAATTGAGCATCAAATTTCTTGATGTGAAAAAAAATGATAAATAAAAATATTTGAATGGATTTATTGATGGGTTTTTGGAGGTCAAGAAGAGAGAGAGCCTGGAGAAGGAAGGATAGAGGAGAAGGTGTGGAGAACTGGAAAATGGAGAGAATGTGAAATCTATGGACAGAGTTGAAAGATGTGAGAAGATTAAGGAGAGGAAAGGGGAGAGTTTGATGAGAGGATTGGAAAGTTGATTTATAGGAAAATGAGAGGTTTGGTGTGGTGTGGGGATTTGTTTGAATAGAAAAAAACTTAGAAATCTTGAGGTAGTAGACATTATGGTGAATAATCAATAGAAATTGCTAAATAGCTGCAAATCTCAAAAACAAAAAATAGACATAATGGAAAACTTTGAGGATGGAAAGAAAAAAAATAATGGAAAATGAATGTGAATGTCTAGTTATTCCATGAAACATGAAAATATAATATTAGAGCCCATGTTTTTATGTATGACAAAAAATACAAAACATCTCCACCAGCTGTTTTCTGTCTTTTTCCAAGTCCTAAGTAGTTAATCATTTTTTCTACATCTCCCAGTAACTTTGCATCAGCTGAAGCAAAAGCAAGAACGAGCTTCAGGGATGAGAACAACAATGAAGAAGGTCGAGCGGATTTGCGTAAGCCGTTCTTGCGTAATGTAAGTTGGTACCGAATGGGGTCTGCAGGAGGGAATTCCATCATGATGAATTCTTCCATGATGGTTATTAAAGATAGTTCCATTCCATCTCTGTTGTTGCTTGTGTTTTGATCATCCCTTTGGGTCCGATTCCGGACGTAAGCCTGCTCACTCGCTCCTTACCAGTCTTTATTTAAAAATGTTTGCTTATTTGATTTGCTTTGAGTTGATTTTTTTTTTGTTGGTCAGTTGGTTGTGTACTTGTGTTCTTGTTGCTTATTTCTTCCCAGCGCGGTCTGCGCTAACTACCGATCTCAAGTTGACTAGCTCTGAGGTATCTTTGTTTGTTTACTTAACGAGAAAAATATCAGAACAATTGGCACATGGATTTATCGTGGTATAGATGCGGTCTGATCATTCAAGAGGCATCCTGTCGATCATTATTAACATAGATTTTATGAAATGTTGAATGTATGTCGTCTGCTGTTCTCTTTGTTTGGATCTTTTTCGAATGTGGGTGGGATGTTTGGGGCAATAGCAAGTGGTCAGATATCTGAATGCGGCTGGCAAAAAGGGGTAAGAGAATTGCTTTAGCCAATTAGTGCTCATTCGTTTTAAGGGATGCTGACACTAGCTGACATTTACTTATTTTGTAAATGTGTGCAGTGTTTGATGATTGGTTCAATTCCAAACATCATCGGCTGGCTGGCAATAGCATTTGCAAATGTGAGATCGACATGGAATTTTTTACCGAATTGTTTTTCTGATTCTCAGACTTTATTTTCTAACCTTAGTGGTGGTTTTGTAGGATTCTTAGGATTTAGGAAGGCTGCTAGAGGGGTTCGGTGTTGGCATATTCTCATATGTGGTAAGGACTGAACGCTTCAAGATAATATACAGCAGTTCGAATAAAATAGGGATAAGAAATTTTAATTCACTCAGGTGCCAGTGTACATTGCTGAAATAGCCCCGCAGAACTTGCGAGGTAGCTTGGGTTCAGTTAATCAGGTTTGCCATTCTGTTCAAATCAACAAGTCTATGTGAATGAGTGCTCGATTTTGTTTTTATATTATTGTCTTGTAGCTTGCTGTCACCATTGGAACATTAATACATATATCTACTGGGACTGTTTGTTCCATGGAGGATGCTGGCGATTCCCAACATTTGATATGGACTACTTATGTTTGATTTCTGCATTGCCGCTTGAACGAATACCTTACAAATGCAACGTGCATCGGAAGACTAAAGATTCAGTTTCTTAATGCGTGTGCAAATGAAAAGTGAGCTTATAATTTGAGCCGGAGGGAGTACTTGGTTTCATAGAAAAACAGAGGCGGCTGCGTTTCATAGAAAAAACATTTTGAACGACACCGTTTTGCTACAAAAAGCAAAAGCATAAACCACCCCTACACTTCTACATCGCAAACGCACTTCCCGCAGCGCTCTTCGCTTACAATTCATCACATGTCAATCGCCCCGTCGGCCTCCGCGGCCGCGCATCTCACGCTCCTCACACTCTTCTCCGCAGCCACCATCTACTGCTTCTACAAATCTCGTCGTCTAAAACTTGCATCCATAAACCCTAACGCCGTCAACTCGCCGTCACGCGGAAAGCTCCTTTACATTTCAGAAACCGGTACATCGAA